>JASSUY010030773.1:0-16046 GCA_032466535.1 Forpus xanthops | reverse complement strand
ACAGTTCCATGTCCTTTTTATGTTGAGGACACCAGAACTGCACACAATACTCCAAGTGAGGTCTCACGAGAGCAGAACAGAAGGGCAGGATCACCTCCTTCAAACTGCTGGTCATGCTTTTTTGATGCAGCCCAGGATACGTTGGTTTTCTGGAGTGCGAGAGCACACTGCCAGCTCATGTTCATTTTCTCATCGACCAACACCCCCAGTTCCTTCTCCTCAGGGCTGCTCTGAATCTCTTCTCTGCCCAACCTTTAGCTGTGCCTGGGATTGCTCCGACCCAGGTGTAGGACCTTGCACTTGGCATGGTTAAAACTCATGAGGTTGGCATCAGCCCACCTCATAAGCATGTCAAGGTCCCTCTGGATGGAATTCTTTCCCTCCAGCATATCAACCGAACCACACAGCTTGGTGTCATTGGCAAAATTGCTGAGGGTGCACTCAATCCCACTGTCCATGTCACCGACAAAGATGTTGAACAGGACTGGTCCCAACACCGATCCCTGAGGGACCCACTCCTTACTGGTCTCCAGCTGGACATTGAGCACAACTCTTTCTATGTGACCATCCAGCCATTTCTTTATCCACCGAGTGGTCCACCTATCAAATTGATGTGTCTTCAACTTAGAGACAAGGATAACATGTGAGACAGTGTCAAATGCTTTGCAAAAGTCCAGATAGATGACATCAACTGCTCTACCCGTGTCCATCGGTTCTGTAGCCTTATCATAGAGGGCCACCAGATTGGTCAGGTAGGATTTCCCCCTAGTGAAGCCATGCTGGCTGTCACCAAGCACCTTGTTGTTTTTCATGTGCCTCAGCATGCCTTCCAGGACAATTCGCTCCAAGATTTTGCCAGGCACAGAGGTGAGGCTGACTGGTCTGTATTTCTCTGGCTCCTCCATTTTCCTCTTCTGGAAAATGAGGATTATATTTCCCTTTTTCCAGTCATCAGGAACTTCACCTGACTGCCATGATTTTTCAAATATGATGGACAGTGTCTTAGCAACTTCATTTTCCAGCTCCTTCAGGATCCACAGATGGATTTCATCAGGTCCCATGAACTTGTATACATTCAGGTTCCTAAGATGGTTTTGAACCAGGTCCTCTGCTACAGTGGGCCCAGGGTCTTCATTCTCACTGTCCCTGTGTCTGCCTTCCAAGACTTGGGTAGTATGGTCAGAACATTTTCCAGTGAAGACTGAGGCAAAGAAGTCATTAAGTACCTCAGCTTTCTCCAAATCCAAGGTAGCCAGTTCTCTTGATAGCTTCTGGAGAGGGCCCACATTGTCCCTAGTCTGTCTTTTATTTGTAGTGTGCCCATACAATCCGTTCCTCTTATTCTTAACATCCCTAGCCAAGTTTAATTCTAAGTGAGCCTTAGCTTTCCTAACCTGCTCCCTAGCTTCCTGGACAACATCCCTGTAATCTTCCCAGGCTGCCTGTCCTTGCTTCCACCTTTTATAAGCCTCTTTTTTCCTTTGAATTTTCCTCAGCAGCTCCTTGTCCATCCAAGGAGGTCTCTTGGCCCTCCTGCAGCACTTCCTTCTAGTAGGGATGTATCACTCCTGAGTTTGTAGAAGGTGATCCTTGAATATCAACTAATAGTCTTGGGCCTCCCTGCCCTCTAGGGCTATATCCCATGGAATCTTACTGAGCAGGTTCCTAAAGAGGACAAAGTCTGCTCTCTTGAAGTCCAGGGCAGTGAGCTTGCTGAACGCTCTTCTCACTATCCTGAGGATCTCAAATTTGACCATTTCATGATCGCTGCAATCAAGGCTACCCTGGAGCATCACATTTCCAACTAGCCCTTCCCTGTTGGTGCGGACAAGGTCACGCATGGCACCTCTCCTTGTTGTTATAGACTTGCAGAAGGAAGTTGTCTTCCACACAATCGAGGAACTTCCTGGATTGCTTGTGCTGGGCAGTACCGTCCCTCCAACAGATACCAGGGTGGTTGAAGCCCCTCACAAGGGCCTGCGAGCGTGAGGCTGTTCCTATTTCTCTGTAGAGTGCTTCATCCACGGAGTCCTCGTGGTCAGGCGGTCTGTAACAGATCCCCACAGTAATGTCTCCCATTGCTGTTCTCCCTTTAACCCTGACCCACAAACTCTCTGTGGACTGCTCACCTGTCCCCAGAGTTTCATGCTCTCCAGCCTATCCCTTACATAAATAGCAACTTCCCCTTCCCACCTACCAGGCCTGTCTTTGCTAAAGAGCCTGTAACCTTCCATTCCAACACACCAGTCATAAGAGCCATCCCACCACGTCTCTGTGATGCCTATGATATTATACCTCCGTAGATGTGCACACATCTCCAATTCCTCTTCTTTGTTCCCCATGCTATGGGCATTTGTATAGAGGCATCAGAGCTGCGCTCCAATTGAAGCCGGCTCATTGGCTGGAGCAGCTGGAATGTCTCTACGTTGTTCTGAACATTTACTATCTGGTTTTCCCTCTCAATTTATCCATTTAGAATACCAACATTGGCTTAAAGCTGTTTGGTTTGCACCTGAGCTAAATGGTATATTGATATAATTGTGTTACTGTACCACTTACACTCATTTCCTACCAACTCGGCCACATGTGTAAATTCTATTGTCTGGATTTGACACTATGGGATTTTTTGCACTGTTAGAATTACTTGCTAAAACTTAGAACCTTTGTTGTCTTTCACACAGAAATACTTGTATTAGGCTAAACTCAAGAAATACTGGAAAATTGTAAGCAGTCGTCTGATTTAATTATGTCATATATAGATCTGATTAATAACATAGAAAGGGAGAGGAGTCAGACTTTCATTGCATAATTTTAAGCATTTTATTCAGATCTCATATGAAGATAAGTCTAGAATAGTATTTGCCATGTTAGCATAACCACACTTAGGTGAAATCAGTGTGAATGAAAACCTACCTTTTGGGTATTCTAAAGGGAAAATAAAGGGATCATTCTATTTAAGACACTTTTGAAAAGTGGAGAAGAAATGTTTCTAAAGGAATGTGATATATGATCTGTTAGAAAAGATCTTGAAAATCTCAGAATAAACAAAAGTAGACTAATTTTTTCTGTGTGTACAATTGAATCTGTGCATATAGGAATAATTTATTTTTATTGAAGCACTATCTGAGATACATGGTCAGAAATTCACATTTATTTATATCCTGTTCTGTTGGAATATTGGTTTTACTAATTTTCAGGTATGAATTTTTATTGATTTAATTTGTGAAGGAGACTGATATACAAAGAGAGTCAAATATAGTCAAGAATATGAGGGAAGTAATGAAAGGTGAGCTTGAGCCATGCTTTTGAATAGAAGTTGTCTTAAGAACTCTGAAAGTATTCAGTTTCATAGCACATCAAAATATACTAATATTAGAAAATGAGGTTTGGATAAAATACGTAATGGAATGCATTGGAGATACGTGTCTGTAGGACAAAGTTACTATATAGTAAAATGTAAACATGATGATGTAAAGAAACATTTTTGCCTTTTCAATGAAAACAGAAGCCCAGGTAACATATCACCATTTGCTAGCCAAAAGCATTGAGCTTATTTAAATCCAATCCAGATATGTAAATATTAAGGGAAAGCAGAGTTTGTAAAATCTTTTTTTCCCATAACAATACCCTCAATTGCATCTAGTCTGCGATTCTTACCATCGCTTTAAACTCTGCATGCAAGTTACCTTATTGAAATTGCAACTAAACTCTGGGCTTCAAGACTGTAAGGAGTTTTAAAAAAAGTCCACGCATGCTTGTATTTAAATAATTTCTGAACATCTGATGGATGCCAGTCTTCCTGAACAAAGAAAGCATAATGAAATCATGGAATGTTATTTCCTGCCCAGTCTGTCTGTATTTGCTATTGTGGAAAAAAAATATTAAAGAAGCTGTTATAAAAATTTGCCAGTCTTCCTAATTAAAAATAATTAATGCTATCAACTAATTCTAGCATAATCCTATCATATTTTAAAAAATCCCCACAACCTATCCCATTCTAAAAATAGTTCAAATTGCCTGCTAATCATTGTGACACTACACAGTTATTTGCAATGCATCTGTCTTTGTGAAGTCTAGAGAAGGTGAGCAGGAGAAAACTAAAGACCACAAATACTTGAAAGCAGAGCAAAAGGAAACAAAAAGGAAGTAGTAAAAAAAGCCAGGATGGATGTACAACAGCCAAAAGGAAACAAAGCCTAAAACAAACTAGAGACATTCAAGAGACTGATGAGAGATGCAGGTTTTCTGATAGGGTAAGAGAATTTATTATAGCCAAAATAAAACTTAAACCATGATGGAGACCTATATGAGAAAGATTGTAAAAGGCCAAATGATAATAAATTTAAGCATATTAAAAAAAAAAAAAAGAAAACTAAGGTAGGTAAATTTGTTTTTATCCCAAAAAGTTGATTGGAAGCTAATTAAATCTGCTTTCAGCTCTTTTATTGTTTCATGCTGTAGAACTGGTGGTTGAAAATAAGTCCATGGCGGACATTAAAGTTATTACTGTGTGAAATGAAGTGGGAAATAATTGTGTTGGAGCCATTGCCCCATTTAACAGGTGTTCACTAAATCTGTCTTCTGTTTGTCTGTTCTCCGAATGCTCTGCCTGGGCACTCCTTGTAAACTGTTTTCAGAGGCATACTGTTCAAAATGCATAGAGAATTTTGAATGTGGAAAAATTGCATCACGAGGTCAGTATAGGTAAGGAGAAAAGAAGTTTGAAAGCAATGGCAGTTTCTTACTCAATTTATTGAGAGTTATAGTCTGTGATTGGAAGTTGCTTTGCAAAGAAATACTACAACTTGTTCTTCCTGTAAAGTGAACTCACTATGATCAGGAATTCCGTACAAGAGAATGTGGGGTAAGAGACCTGGTGGGATATGGTGGTGTTGGATTTGTTTTAGTGTTATCTAAAGTTTATTTATAGATCATACATGAAAATATGTTGCTAAATTTGAATTTGATGGGTAATTTGTTCTAAATAAGTCTTTGTAATAGAGTCAGAATGTAAAGAAATCTCCATCCTAAGTGTTGGAAAAGAAAGTGAGTTTTTGATAGCATTTCTCCACATGGAGCTATGGAGAAATAAACCGAGAATTTGGGATCTTCAGATGAAGTAGAGGAAGGGTTGAGAAAACATTGCCATCTGTGCCCTACACAGAAGTATACAAAAAATGTCAGCTGAGGCTTTGCTTTCAGTGCCATTCCCTGGCAATACTCCACTTTTTTAAAGCCTAGGATGAGGAGCAGTAATGTTGCTAAAACCATCTGTGTTACAGTGAAAGCTTATGACAGTGATATGAAGGTAGGAGAAACTTGTTGGAGGAAGGAGTTTCTTATTCATAGGAGAGAGGAGAGTAAGAAAGAATGTAATAAAAGCATATAATATAATGAATAGCACAGAGAAGGCGCGTCAGGAAATTGTATTCCCTGTTTCATAAATAAGGATATAAAGGTTGTTCATAAAATGAAAAATTAAAATTTGCTACAAGGTAATATTTTTCAAAGGGTGTGTAATTATACTCAGGAATTTTAGGTGTAACACCAGGAACAAGGGATCATGGGCATTTACATAAGTAAAAAGATCTGCAGTTTGTTATGCTGTACAAAATTTCTAATGTGAAATACAAGATCTTGCATTCAGTGGTTAAGACCAGCTCTAGAGGAACATATGGGAGTTTCATGAGACAAACAATGCATCACCTCTTCTTGTTCTAATAAATAGAAGTTTCTTGACCATATCAAATGAATGATGATTTAGTCCTGTACAATCTTCTGGCTTTATAGACAAAAGAATCTGAAGGCATAGTTCCAAAGCATAGGGGACTTGCAAGGATGTAGCTAAGGTAAGTCCCCCATCTCTTCTTCCTATCTTTTAACACATTTCCCCGTGTGTATCTTTGCTCAGCAACAGGTATTATGTGACTGTACTTTAAACTACATCACTGAAATTATATGAAAAAGCCTTATTTCTAACCTAGGTTATTATTTTAGTGACCTGATTTACAATATTGCTCTACTCATGGTGGCATTGGCAAGAATAGTGTCATAGTTAGCTGCAATGCCATGCAAGTACAAACATTTTGGAATAGAAATTTCTTAAGCTATTTTCTCTGTCAAAGTTGGTATCTCATTAAACTGCAGTGAGCAGTGTGGACTTGTAGAGCTAGACAAGCTCTAGTTAGCTGTGTTTCTGATATTAGTTTAACTGTAGAAGCACAGTGCTCTGCAGGGAGTATCATACTGCTGCTTGAGGAAGTGTAGTGTCAGGCTTGTGATGATTACGCACTTTTGCAAAAGCAATGGGTGGAAACTGATGGAAAAGGTTGCTGCACCCTAGCCCATCTGCTCAGCATCAACCTCCTGCTAGAAGTTCCCTCACATCTGCCAGTTGTTACCCTTTAATTGGAAGTTCAGGTGTAGCCCTTTTGGTTTAAGGAGAGGCCAAACTATAGCCCATCAGTCAAGTAGGAGAATGTATTTAGCAAAACAAATGCAAGCTTTTGACAATCAAGGTCATGCTCACCCCAATAATAAATGTGCTGGGCAGCCAGTTCCTTTGGTCAGATGGTTGGTCCATCCTTAAATAATCAAAGACTGGGAATTCCTTTTCCAGTTTCTCTTTTTAAAGCAGTTCAAGCAATCCCAAATCTCTTGGGTTGCAATTTTGTTCTCAATCTTTATTAGTTAAAAGGGTGCACATGCTAGCTGCAGGGTATCCCTTTAAATACTTACTTGCTGATCTGTTGAACTGCATGAGTAAAATTTGTGAGGTATATACCCAAGTGCAGAATGATAGCCAATAAAAGGTCAGGTTTTATTTCCTTATTTCATTCTCTAATAGCTACAAATACCTCATACTTTGCTATTTAAACCAATATAATAGCTCTCGTTTTGAAGCATGAAAGTTCTGTGTAGAGGACCATTTGTAGAAAGCAGCAGAGCCGGAATTTCTCATGCTTATGCTCACCTGACCATTTCCAGGTTAGTTTAGCAGTTAAAAAAGAGTTTTAGGTATCTAGCTTAGTTCAGTTTGACAGAAGTATGTTAGGGAGTCCTCATTTGCTAGTGTCTGTAGCAGCTCTGAGGCATAGCAGCTTTTGGCAGAGGGGAGCTTTAATGAACACCAGAAAGCAGGTATATTTTACATTAATGTAGCTGCTTTGTAGGAGGATGTTTGACAGTATCTCTATAGGAAGATGCTGTTTAGGTAATTCAAAGAAGGCTCTAGAACCAAGCTAACTTGGCTTCTTTCTTTTTGGAAGTTTCATTTTCCATCTTAAATATTAAAAGTTTCAAAAGAAATCTCCAACGTATTAATTACATGAAATCTGTCTGTCCCTCTGCATTTTTTTTTCCTTTTAATTTTGAAATTTTATTTCCTCTTTGGATTTTATTTAGGTAGACTAGTATTGTTAATAAAAAGCAACAGCTTGCAAAGCAAGATTAAAGTTATTAATACTAGCAGAAATGTAACTGACACTCAGATAGGTCACAGACAAAATGCTGCATAAAGTGACATCACATATACTCTTGTGATTTTGTTCGTGTTTGTCCTTGTCCAAATGGATAGGATTTCTCTAAGCTACAGTTCAAGAGAAATTTTGGATCTGTTCCAAATTGGTTGCTAGTGAGAGTTGAACCAGGCTCATAAAAACATGAAAGGTTCAGCAGCATGCAAGTAGTTTAGAGAAGATTGATTAAAAAATATTAAGAAACTCAAGTGGGTTTAGTTTTGCAATATGTAAAATGAAAGTAATCTTGGGTGATTAATTTCTAATAACAAATGCAATATTCTCTGTTTAAATGAAAGAAAAAACTAAACAAACAAAAAGTCAACAAGAAAACAAAGCAAACCTTGTGTAATTGTTTTAGGGATGTTCCAAATTGTATACCCAGGATAAAACAAATAAAAGCAAAGAATCCTGTTTCTAAAAAACATCTGAAAAAAATATTACAAGTGTATAGCAGAGGAGTCTTTTAAGGGCGGTGAAGCTTCCTAATTGTTACTGACATTATCTCTTGCCATCTGCTTTCTGAGGCAGAATAAGAACTTTGTAATGGGGATTAGGAATGGAGGATGGTGAGAGTGTGCTTCAAGAGTTGCTGGAGTGTTCTCTGCTTGCATAATAAATCACAGAATAACTTTTTTTAACACCAAGTTTTTCATATATTTTGCCTGAATTAACATAAATAAACTAAAAATTAAATTTTGCTGTGTATTCTGGTAGGACTATTTTATTTACAGTCAATTTATTAAATCTTTCTTTAAAAATACTAACAGTACATGAAGCAGCCATACTGCAGTGGACATGGATGGCTGCACTGTCAATATCCTTCCTTCAGATTGATGAACATCATGCAGGCACACCCTTGGGCTGTGTATTCACCAGAACTAAGCTACGAATAAAATCCATTCCAAAGCTGCATACAGACATATCTCACATACAGAGCTTTTTTTAGGTCTAGTTTTGCTGCTAATGTGGACAGATCTGAGCCATTCATAGATTTTTAGCAGACTGTGTTTCTCTCTGGCTTTACACGTTTGCTGAACCCTGTTCCAGTTGCAGTTTGCTATGTATGCATAGTGGTTTGGAGTAAGTTTAGAAGAGACAAATATTCAGATTAATTCTTTAGGTTTGCATGTTTCTCTACCAAATACAGCTAGAAGTTCCTATTTTATTGTTGTAATCATGGGTGACCACTTAATGGAAAAGTTTGCTTTGCACTGCAGTTCCTACCATGGAGTATGTCATCTAACCTTATTATGACTTGTTTTTAGGCCCTTGTACTCAAGGTGTAATCAGTGTGCTGACTTCTGTTGTTTTAGCTACTACTTTGATATTGTAGTTGTGTTAAACACTGCCATGAGCTGGACTGTAGACTAGAAATTAGTAAAACCCATGTACTTGGAGGTAATTTTTTTTTCTGGCTAGGTCAATACAGTATGTTATCTCAATTTTATATCTGATACTATAAATCTTGCTGACTTTGATTTGATTTATGCACCTTTCTGCTGCAGCATATATAAACATCATCTTCAGTTTGGTTGAAGTATTGATGGGCAGGCATGATAGAGGATCAGATAAACCCATGTGGCAAGCTGGGTCTTGCAATGCTCTGCCAGATGGCTATCTCTGTTCTGTCAGTTTTCTTACTTCTTTAACAAGAGTAAGTCCCAATGCAGGAAGAAGGCAAAGAATGTATTCCATGGGTATTGCCTGAAGTGAGCCATAGGGTTTTGTAAAGATGGATGTATCTTTCTTAATCACACATCTTTGAAAGATTCCCCCCTTTTATCATGAAGTTCAGGATAATATTAGGAGTGAGAAAGAAAGTGGGGGTGGGGGTGGGGGTAGGGGGGTGGTAAACAACCAAAGTAGCCTTCAGAATTTATGTTTGTCAGGGGCCACTTGTGAACTGCAGTGACATACTGTGGCTTTCAAATCCAAAGATTGCTTTTTACAAAGAGGCTAGAGAAGGTAGTGACATATAAATAGTAAAAGAGGAGTTTAGTGACAGAAAATTGTAATAGAGGCAGAGAAGCAGAGAATTTCACAAGAAACTAATGTGAAACTACACCAAGGAATCAAGGCTGACCAGATCAGTTCTTCTGGAGCTTTTTATGTCAGTATCTGTAAGTACAAAAATGACAGTGATATGGGAGGGACTGATAAATGAAGACAGCTTTAAAGTCTCCAGTGGTTACATGTGGATCCTGATTCAGGAACCTGAAATGAAATCTTAGTGAGATCTTGTGTAGCTAGAATATTAACACAACTCCTTTGGTCTCCACAGAGGACTCATTCCTGCAGTGTCTTCTTTTAAAAAATGTGCAATTTTTGTAACAAGTAAGTATGGGAAATGGAAACGCTGATATTAAATTTAACAAGTAAATTTTGAACATAAAACATGTCACGATAGCATAAAAAGCTGGGATTCTCAGTAAAAACCTTTATGTAATCTTACCAACAGAATGACTGTTTCAGCCTCTTATATGTTTTACATGATGTGAAAACACTAAAAATGATAAACATACGGTTGTTTAAACAGTAGTTTAAAAACTAAAGGCACCTTGCCAAAATGTAGAACTTGATTTGGGAATACCATGTAGTGTGTTTGTACTACTGCTACCTTCTGAGTGTATTTGCTACGAAGATTAATGTAGCCTTTTTTTCAGATTGTCCTTTGAAATTCTATTTGGGATTTCAAAACTCTGAAATTAAAATTCTTCTTTTCAGAAGGTGGTTGTATTTCTGTAATACCTTGGTGTAAAATCATCGTGGTCTTCATTCATAGGAAAGGTGACTGAAAGACAAGGCAGTTGTAATACTGTGTTTAAGAACAGAACTGCCCCTTTCACTTATCTGATCACTTCATGCATGTTAGTTTTCTGTCTTTCAAGCAGTGGGGTGTAAGCAAATTTCAGGAATTTTTAATGTTCTTGGAGCAGGCTGTACACTTGTGACTCAAGGATTAGTAGATACAGGGTAAAACCTCTTTAATTTGGGGTCATGAATACTTAGCGGTCATGTGCTGACCTACAGTCATTACATGTTTGAATTCTCATCATTCAGTTGTTTGCTTTGGTAGCTGAAGGGCCTTTTTCTACAAAGCCAGGTATAGAAAAACATTAGGAAAGTGTATTTTGGTTGTGAATTCCTTCAGAACTGTGATTCTACATTACCTATTGCTTTGTGGTTTTCCATGATTTTAGAAATCAACTGCAGATTGCATAGAAGCATGTTCTTTTGCTATGTCATACAACTAAAGTGGTCCTTTCTTCCCTCTTTGTGGAATAAATTTATGGACTTAAACTACTCAAAAAACAAAACTCAAACTATACCTGTATGCCATGGGTACATTTTTGTTTAGCTTATGCCTTAACATACAGCCTCTAACTAAATGGTTGCATGCTGTTATTTTTCTGCTAGCTCTGTTCAGTCTACAAGATGAACAGGGCTCACATAAGAAGTTCCTCAGTGTTTGCTTTTTTTTTTTTTTTGTTCCATACTGCTACATTTATATAGCTTCAAACCCTATTTATTGCACACTGTTTGAACCCTATTCTGAAGACAGAATCCTGCTTGGTCTTCTCTTTAATATTCACTCTGTAGTATCTGAATCATCCACAGGCATTAAAAGATTACCTTTACATGACCTCCATGTGATGAGGAAATTGTATTATTTCTGTTTTATAAATGCAGAGGAGCTTAAAGATGATCTGTCATCCCTGCTAATTATGGGTGTCTATACTGAAAATAGGAGGTGACATTTTTCAGAGTATTAACCATTCTATAAGTTCTGAAACAAAAGATAAAATTTTGTGTTTCATTTGGGTCAATTCTTACTTGCTTTGACATTCAGCCCTACAAATAGTTGTGTTTGTATAACTGGGTATTGAGTAGCTAAAAGTGGTGTGACAGGGCAGAAACCACTTTGTATTCAACTAAATACTCCCAAAAATACATATTGACTAATAAGTATTCATAAAAAGGTCCATATAGTTACCTAAAAAAATTAGATGGCAGTCGTGTTGCAGGGGTGAAATCCAGCTGTCTGGGAAAAATTGAGTTTACTGAAAAAGTATATTCTTTCTTAAATGTCTTGATAAGTAACATAACCTCTCTCCATGGAAGAGGAGACATGAACATCATTTCTATTGTTTTATGGGGTCCCAATGTGCAAAAGACTGAGGGGCTCTGATACAAATCTTACCAGTCTTTCCATGACACAAATAAACTTACTCTGTATCTTTAATATTTTTTGTTTGCTTACATGAAGATACCAATTTATTTATCTATATCTGTTTGGCATTCCATGAAATTAGAGAGAAAGGGAAGATTGCTCTGAAGTCCAGTGTGCTAACAAAGTGCATTTCCAAAAAACTTACAAAGGTATAGTTCCATATATATCTAAAATCTGACAAAGGTATATTTCTGATAATTTTAAAGTCATATTTCATCTTGCATATGACATTTCCTGTGTCTTGCTCTTAAACTAAGTGCTCAACTTACTAACCTATAGTGGGTTAGACATGCAAGAAAACATAGGTAAATATGGCTTGGTAGATTTTTTTTGTTATTATTATTTTTGCCCTGACATAGTATGTGAAGTTGATTTGTTTTGATGGAATAAGGTGAGAAAGAATTGGGTACATGTTTTCAGAAATTTCAAGAGAGACCAGAAATTAATTTTAGGTGAGAGTGGGTGGATGTTTTGTAGTAGTTTACATAAAAGATTTTTATTTAAAGAAAAAAAAAAGATATGGAATTTATTGCTCAGAAAAAGTACTGCATACCAGGGTGAAAGAGGATACTCTGAGACTTAGGCTGTTAGCTATGTGTTTTCTTGGATGAAATCTATTTTATTGCTTAGAAGTATTCTGTAGGCTTCTATTAACAGCCACAAACACTGGCAGAACAGAGGAATTGGAAAAAGGTAATGAATCTGCCAGACCTTACCTACAGAGGTGAATGTTCCTCCAGAAATCACAATAACCTGGAATTCCTGATAGTTTCAGACTTCTTGCCAGCAGAAGTTGAGAGGTCAAAACTGTTCTAAAATTTCCAAGGCCTTTTTCTGCTGCATAAGAAAAGGTCTACGGCGGTGACTGTCCAGCACTTTTTTTTCCTGGGACCCCATACAATTTTCTATTGAAGGTACATTTTCCAGTATAGCAAATTTAAGCCAAGGGAGAGTAAGCCAGAAATTTCCTCAATTACCCTTTGTGGTCTCTTAGAAGTAGCCCATAGACCAACAGCATCTGCAAACCACAGGTTGAAACTCACTAATTTAAGGAAGTGGCAGTAGTTAATTGTTCATGTGTTATTGTTAAAATGAGCATCAGTTCAGTCTTCTGATAAACTGTCTTTTTGCTGTGCCTAGTGATCATGGTTTTGTAGTGGTATAATTGTTAGTCTAATAGAGATAACTAAGGCTAACAAAAGAGATAAGTAAATATCATGGAATTATTTCCTATCTTTAATCCTGGTGAGATGGCAAATATATTAACAAATCCCAATGTCCTGGGTTCAGCAGTAGCAGTCATTTTCTTCCTTCTTAGTAGCTGGTGCAGTGCTGTGGTTTTGACTTTCAGCCTGGGAACAGATCAGTGCTGGAGTGGGCTGGGTATCGGTCGACGGGTGGTGAGTGGTTGTATTCTCGTCCCTTGTTATTTCCTTTATTATTTTTCTTGGTGGTAGCAGTAGTGGTTTGTGTTATACTTGAGTTACTGGACTGTTCTTATCTCAACCTGTGGGAGTTACATTCTTTCGATTCTCCTCCCCATCTCTCCAGGAGCGGGGTGAGGAAAGGGGGTGAGTGAGTGAGAGCATGGTTCTGGGTTGCTGGCTTGGCTTAAACCACAACACCCAACGATCCTCAAAAATTATTATGCACTGAAGGAGGGTATTTGGGCTTTACTAATATAGGACAGATTGCATTTCAGATAAGCCCTAATAAATATAACTTTCAGGTGATAGTTTTCACGGGATTACCGTATTAAAACTTTTGCAGCATTTTGGACATGTAAGGAGCTTTAGGAGCTTTTATTAACTGTCATAATTCTAAAGATTTTACTTGTTGATACTGAATGTGGACATGCATGACACTGTTGCTTTGGTTGGTTGAAAAATACTGCTGATTGTAAATTGTGAATGGGTCTGTGGTCTGCAAAAATAGCAATAATAAATTGTGTGTTGTGCACGTTCATTTTCCGAACAATTTTCAAGTTGTTCCAGGCCAGAAGTGAGGCCTTTTCTGTTACTGAATAAAAATGAGTTTGTCAAATTGGAGAGGAATATGTGGTTGCATCTACAATCGATACATTACTCCTTTAGCAAATGTTGAGATTGATTATGAAAAAAAATGCAAAAGAGCAAGTAGATAAAAATTACTAGCAGCACATTTCTAACATCAGGTTTTGTACTTGTGCACATGACATTATGGCAATGCGTGCAGACACAGGCTAACCGCTGATTTGTTTGGGGCACATGAATCTGGATGTTGCAAGCCAACAGAATGGATAAGAACATTGTGCCATCCTCCTGGTTAGGCTGTCACCGTCCCAGGCACTGAGGCACTAGGCAGCTGTGTAAGAAGTAAACTCAGTTTGATTAGTACTGCACAAGAAATAAATCATCTCGCAGGTGAATATTTACAGCACTTGTGTTGGTGCTGCTACAGAAAGAATAAGTGGTTGTTACTTCCCTAGGAATGAGATTTGGGTCCTAGGAAAGCTGTTGAGCACCCAGCCTCTTGGCAGCAGGTAAGGCCATTTTTAGAGCTCCTCCAGACACAGCAGAGGATAATCAAAAGAGCAGTGGCATGTAATTTACTCAAAAGCATTTCATTATTTAGATGGCTGTGGAATGACCAAATCCAACTGGTATGCAGGTGGTGATCTGGTAGTTTTGAAGCAGATGCAGTTTTATAATGCAGGTTTCAGTTCATATACTGGAATGACTTAAAACAGCTATATTTTTTTTTTCCTAGCAAGCTATAAATGAGTCCTTGGTTTGCAGTTGTATTCAATTATTTTAAACCTATTTACAATGTATTCTATTGTAAAGCTATGACCTTTGATCTCCAGAATGGGTGCATGTCTTTTGTGGGAAGCAGGAAGTCTTGGGGCAAGTGACACTTGCAGTGCAGTTTATTTTACTTAGACTTCGATTCACCCCCTCCCCCTGTTTCTAGAACTGAAGACAAATTTCTGTTTCTATTGGATTATAAACAGGTTCTGGATAGCTTCAGCTGCTGCATAGTGCAGTGATATTTTAATTTGCTGGGTAGACATGTTTACTGTGTACTGTGTAGTTTATGAGTGTTACCACAAATGAGGTAATCTTGCATCTTGGTTTCCATGTGTGAAACATTACATGAGCTAATGCAGCTGCACCACTGCTTGCTGAATATTAGTAGACTTTATTTGGACATGAAGTTTATACCGAATTGCTTTAAATATTTGTGCTAAAACTGGTAGTGCTGCTTTTTTAATGTGTTTTATATGACACTGATGGATGCCAAATTTCACAAAGCAATGTAAGAATGTCTGATGGATTTCTGCTTTGTACCCCATTGTTCTCAATAATGGAGATTCCACAGTGAAATAAAATTCATGACAAAATTTTTAATTTATGTTCAGTTAGTGTTTCAGGGACTGGTTCATATTAAGTATACATAGGCACAGTAGCTTCCTAGTGTACTGTAGTGATCTGGAAAGCATGCACATTTTCTGTAAAATCTGGATTTGGAATTTGAAGTGACACATGTGGGTTGTGAGAATATAGAGAGAAAAAGTTTATTTCTGCTCAGCTTTTGAAAGAACATGTAAAGATTTTTTTTGTAGTTTAGTTTTGCCTACCAAAATCTGTGAATCGTCATGATTTTTAAAAGTATGATTTTAGCATCTATGGCCATATTATTTTTACTTAATTAAATATATTACACATTTTCAGTTTTGAAGCTAATTAGGAAGGTGAAAGCTGTAATACACAGTAACTTATAAAATATGTCAAGTGTATTTTGCTAACTTTAATAGTAACACTTGTATGTAATTTCTTGGGTTTAACTTAATTTATGTTATTTTTTATAAGTCAGAATAACGGAAATCTGTATAAAGTACATTTAAAAAGGCAAAAATATTTTTGTATGATTAAGTATTTAAAAATAAGTACTAAAGAAACAGGTATATTTATATATTTTTATAAGCAACTTTAAAGAAAAAAACTCCTGAGTATGTGTTCTGAAGATCTTCATCATTATCTCATGCTTTTCTCAAAATAGAATTGGAAATTATTGCCCTGCCAAAGCCTAGTTTCCTACTTATATGTGTCCTTTGCTTCTTACCGTTCATACCTTAGCAACATCTTCAGCCTCTCCCAAAAATTTCTTACGATACTTCAACAGAAGAAGCATCACTGCTTTTGGCGGCTGGCATCACTGGCCAGTGGGCATTGGCTGCCTCACTAGATACAACCAAATGGATACTAAGGATACATACTGCCTGGCTGTCTTTTGAGTGGGGGGGGGGGGGGGGG
>JASSUY010030771.1:4108-35945 GCA_032466535.1 Forpus xanthops | reverse complement strand
CACTGGAATGGGTTGCCCAGGGAAGTTGTGAATGCTCCATCGCTGGTGGTGTTCAAGGCCGGGTTGGGCAGAGCCTTTGGTGGCATGGTTTAGTGGGAGGTGTCCCTGCCCATGTCAGGGGGTTTGGAACTGGATGATCTTAAGGTCCTTTCCAACCTTAACTATTCTATAATTCTATGATTCAAGGCAGGCTGTGCCTTTTTAATAAGCTACCAACTGAGAAGAATTATTGAGTTTAAGATTTATATTAAAAATCTCTTGAAACTTACCTATTACATACACTTGGTTGTTACTAATGCTGCTGGTGCATGAAGAGGTTTCATTGTCTAAATGTGATTATTTTGTATATATATATATATATATATATATTGGTGGGTTTGTATCAGTAATCAGCAGTTTTATGCTTTTCACTAAAATCTCAGAACCACTTGTATAGCATGTTGCTTGTGTGCTTTTAAAAGTAAGTGAACTTGAACAAACCAGGGTTTTTTCATGAGCTTGGTAGTGAGTGCATTCATTATATAAGGTGAAATTCAGAACAAGTCATGGGTGTCCTTTTAAAGGTTAAGAGAAACCACACTCAAGCCTGACAGGGTATGCACAGGAAAGTGTGAACTGTGCCCCCAGCAAACTAATGTTCTGCTTTGGGAAGAAACAGCTGTTCATTCAAAGAAAGTGACAGTGTTGATTGCAAGAACTGTAAGATGCTGCTCACAATGAGTTCTTGCTTGCTTCCAATTGGTTTTGGCTAAATACTTTGCAGGTCTTTGATCTGGTATGCAAAAGGAAACAATAAAGGAAGCAGTTGTCCTAATTGCCTTTCCTTGAGGCATCTATCCCCTAATTTGTCATCTGTCAGCTAATTTTTCCATATTCCTAGGTGAGGGAACTGATCAGATAGTTACTGATACGTAATAGGAAAGCAGAAGGCGCTATTTTTACTGCATATCTCAGTGTTTCCATTACCTATGGAATGGGTCTCTATGTTCTTTAGGAAGTCAGGATTGAGATGCCTGCAGGGAACAATAATGGAACAACAGAACTGGTGACAGATGAGTTCCTTGGGACACTTTTGTCTCTGCCTTTATCTGTCTTGTAAAGGACTGGGATATCCCATGTTATTCGTACAACTTACTCTTGAAACTTTTTTCCCTTCCCTCCCACTCACTGTCTTGGTTGTCTTTGCTGTACAACTGTGAACTAGATAGCCATGTCTGTTATTGCAGATAAATACTTGAACTCCTTAGACACTAGTACTTTTTACAAGTAGCTAAAGGAATTGGCCACCCATACCATGAAAAAAGCATTTTTAAGTAATGAATTACACAAATAACTAGGCTTTTTGTAAGTGTGACTGCAAGAAAATGACATTGGTTCTAATTTTACGATACATATTCCCCTTTTCTGCCAGAGGGATCTGTGCTTCTGAAATACGCAGTCAGTGAAGGAATTTCAGCCAGAAAAAGCAGGTCTGAGATTTTGCTGGCTTTGAGTGTTTTCTCATGTTTCTGAATTCGGTAGATCAGTCTTTCGCAAGTTACTTTATGTATAACTTGAGTGTTTTCTTTTACCAACATGGTTAAAAAAAATCTGTGATAAAACTGATTATCTCTAATTCGTCTTTCAGCCTTCCTTTGTGGCAAGATTGCCACGAGCTGTGGAGTAAGAAACGCAGAAGACAGAAGCAGATGGGCATGACTGATGACTCAACAGCAGCTAAAGTCCCTAGGAAGGACCTGTCTCTCGGCATGGATGAGAGCAGAACCAACACCCCACAAGGCATGCAAACTTCTTCCCAACTCAAAACTCAGGGCAACTCTAGTGTAGCACTTGGTCAGTAATATTTTAAGTCCTTATAATTACCTTCTACTTGGATTGCACCTCTAGAAATCTTAGCTGTTGTGTTCAGAGTACAGACGTCTCCTGGATTCTTGAGGGAGGAACAGTATTGTAAGTTAAATATTTGTTACAAAAGATTTACCTTTGCTTTTGCAAACTAGGTGTTCCTTTTCAGTTATTTTTGCAATCTGGTCAGGGCAACTATCATTTCAAATGAAATAGATGCCCTTTGCATGTTGTGTTATTCTTGGCTTTCCAAGTTAGGGCTGAACCCAGTAGTAAAGAGATAAACAGTAACCTCCAACCCAAAACCTGGTATAGCAAGTAGCTACCTGTATAGATGGCACCACTGTTAATTCTGAAACTTAACCAAAGGATCTTGCTTGCCACCAGTTTTATGAATATAATATGAAAAGTAATGGTTGCCTATGTGGGCACCATTTTTGATTCTTAGTAGTTTGGTGATAGTTCCCTCATAATATGTAGAAATATACAGACTAACAAACCAAATTGAATATCCAGTAAGTTTAATTTAGACCTTTTTTGATTGTGCAAAGTGACCATTAACCCCATGGTGCTGATACAGGAGTTCAACTGAAAAAAAACAATAAATGCATGCACAGGGACAGAATGTTCTTTGATAGTAACTATCTTGAATCAACTTTTCATTTAACAGTAGAGCAGAGCTCTAAATACTCAATGCAGAGATATATAGAAAATAGTATCTTTTGATCATAATTTACTGCAATTTATTGCCTCTTGCTCCTGTTCGTCCTGTTTTGCACCATAAGGCAGCTGTGAGCTTCTGCCACTCCGTATGTGTAGCTTCCAAGTTTTGGCAGCATTTTCAAGCATCACTTTCTATAGCCCTTAATATTTTTCCCACCCACGAATGAAATCTGTATCTAAGTTAAAGGATAGCTTATTTTCTTTGTACTTTTTATAACAGCCTGATGAGAGACTACTGTTAGTCATTAATACTAGCTATGTAAATAATCCAAAACAGAGAAGGAATCGTTCAGACCTATACTGGTATTTGCCCATACGTACATAAAGAAATGTATCTAGGTAGAAAAGAAGACAGTTTAATTTTCAAGAGGGCTTAGACAGTTTAGCATAGAGGTGTTTTCTTTGTTAAGCAAAACATTTGTGAAAACCATAACTAGATAATATTAGATAATATTATCAATAAGGCCCATTAAGAAAGTCCATATACAAATGCATGCTTTAACAACTGTTGCACCCCAAAATAAGAGGTTAAAACCCACCTTGAATCAACTGCTAATGTTCTTATTCATAAATGGGACCCCTGGTGATTGCATCTTAAAATCTTAACAGAAGCTATGAGAGCTCAATAATTCTGTTCTGGTAGAAACTGCCAGATTTCCCAGGACACAGTTTGCTTTTGAAAAGGGCTTGAAACTAACCCAAGAGTATGGTTAGGATAGATATATATAGGTAGGTTAGTTTCCCTGTTTGACATTTTTCAGCTGCATTTTCACTGAGATCCTGAGAAGAGTTTGAGCGTTGAGCAGACTGTCCTCAGATGTTACAAAATCAACTGTTAATCATGACATCTGAGTGAGAGCCAGCAGTACAAAGACTTAGAAACTTTCTATGTATTACCAAAGATGATTTTGTATATATTAATTTTTAAAACCATTGAAGTCCCTGGACCCTGCCTCAACAGGGTTCCATGTTCTTGTATCCTGGTGCATATCCACAAGTAGAGTAGTGGGGTTTTGGTTTTGCAGCATTTTCCAGCTCTTAGTCTTCCAAGGCAAATACTTGACATTTTTGTGTGTGTGACTGTTCATGCTTTGAATCTGCTATGAATTAATACATTGGTGAATTAGCATAATCAGGGATAGAAGAGGACAGAATGTGTCATGTTAATCTAGGTTAAAAAAAAAAGTCAGGGCTCCGCCATCACAGTGTCACACACTCTTTTTTAACTACTTCCCTCTCGTCTACTACTCATCTACTCATTAGGCATGTTGACATCCATCCTGCTTCACTTCTCAGACTAAACTGCCACAGCGGGTGCTTGAAACTGAGAACCTACTGTGATATTCTGAGTTCCTTATTCAAATTCCCCTCCATCATCATACTCTCCTCTTACTTGTGGCAAACTCCATTTCACTGAAGGAATTGCATGCCATCACAAATATGCATTTTCCTGCTACTGGGTGGTTGATGACTTGTCCTTCAAACTCAGCACTTGCTTTTGCGTTTATACTTGCTAGCTTTTGCGTCACCTAGAGCCCAGTCACTTGAGCAGGTGTTAGAATTCAGATGCTGAATTAGAACAGGCTAAAATATGACTGGAAATGCATTTTGCAGACAGCCACTTTTTAACAGAGGGATGTGATATATCAAAAATAGGGAATTTTGCAGGAATTGGAAATCTTACAGCTGCCTAAAGCAGGTGGCCTTAAGCCCCAGCTTAGTTGTGTTGTGTAAAATTGAGCTCCAGCTTGATGTTTCTCATTTAAGTGTGTGTGCGTACTCCTTGGAAGTCGCTTTCTTTGTGTTGGATCTTCCATTTCCTATAGGTACTCCCCCAGAGGCAGTTAATATGTAAAAGCATTCCATTTCTGTGTTGTCCAAACTCATGTTTTGCCAGTTAACATCAGCCATGTTAGATTAGTCTTTTGAGTTTCTCAAATATGCCAGTTTTAAATAATACTTAAAACCACCTTTTTTGTCTTTAGCTAAAACAAGCACTGGACAGCAGTTAAACCAGAATGAAGTGGCAATCCTGCTAAACCTGCTACAGTCTAAAACAAGTGTTAGTTTGGCACAGTTTGCCCAAGTGTTGAATATTAAGGTAAACCCAGAGACTCAGCAGCAACTAAATAAAATAAATCTTCCTGCTGGAATTTTGTCAGCAGGTGAAAAACAGTCAGAACAGCAGCAGCAGCCACCGCAGCCACCACCACCGCCACCAGAACAGGAGCCTCTCAAACACCCGACGGTCACCCAGCCTCCTGTTCCGCCTGCGCAGCTGAATCAGCCTAAAGTTGAGACTGATGCTGCCCAGGCAGCTGTGCAGAGTGCGTTTGCTGTTCTGTTGTCTCAGTTAATAAAGGCTCAGCAAACAAAGCAGAAAGATTTTGTGTTGGAGGAGAAGGAAAACGGATCAGGAAATGAAATGTCATTACCACTCAGGCAGCCTCCAGAGCCTACCACTCCTGTGTCTGTCAGCCGGGACGACGTGGAATCTCCAGCACCCGGCTACCCACATCTGATCAAGTCATTATATACATCTGCAGGTACTGAAGGTCTTTATTGCTAACTGGCAGATACTTTGAGCAGTGGAAATACCATGATTTGGGGATAGAGTTAACATGTTAACCGTATGAGTTCGTGTGAGTATGGGAGAGAAGATTCAATTGTTTTTGTCACTCTTTACATATGGATCATAGAATTTGTGTTTCACTGTAGCAGGTACCATGCAGACAGAGCAAAAGATGATCCCTACTCTAAGAGGTACACAAGTGCTGGTAGTATTTCTGATGAAGCAGTTACACAGATTGCTATCCTGGAGGTTTGGGGTTTTATTAGTGGTGTTTGTGGTGGAGAAGACAGTCTGCTCTAGCAAATTCATAGATAGAATTTGCTCATTTTGGCTGTGTTTAGGTAAAGCCTGTTCTGGGGAGAGACTTTTAATTTTGTTCTTAATGCTGATCAGAGCAATTTTGTAGTGTCAGATTCTGTAGGAGGTTACTCCTGTCACTCAAACACACACGATTGAAGGTTACCATTACCACTTTGGTGTATTAATGGTTTCCTTCTTTAAGTTTAAAGTTCTCTTGTTGACCTTTCTGGATTTCTATTTCAGTTTTACTATATGGTGATTTGTGTGTTGCTCTGTGACATTTGGAGCTGTTGAAAGCGCTCTGAAGTGTTTTGGGGATTCTTTTTTAAGAGTGGCCTTTTGTTCCTCAAGACTTCTGTTCCTATTTGCAAACCTTTTGTGACCCCACTTCGAATTTCCTACTATTTACGTGTTTGTCAAGTTCTGTTTGGGATTTTTTCTAGTGTGTTTTTTTTTTTGTTTAAGGATTGTACCATTTTCCTTTAACTAATCACCTGTTAATCTTACTTGGAGCAGAAACCTGCATCACCCTCCTGAGGCAAATGAACTGTTGCCCCCCCAAAATAATCTGACCACCTACCAATAGATTTAAACAACAGGTTAATTTGAATTGAAGTAACAAACGTCTGTATTGTTTGAGGAAAGAGTCCTTTTCCTTCCTGGTGTTGTTATTGTGTATTTTTATTCCAAAGCTTTTCTTTCTCATATGCTTAGGTCAAGAGGATTTGGTTAGGCAATCTGAGATGAGGCTTCTAAACCGAACACCCGAACAAGAGCGCCCTCGGATCTTGCCTCCAGACCAGCGTCCCCCAGAGCCACCGGAGCCTCCACCTCTCACTGATGAAGACCTTGATTATCGGACAGAGAACCAACATTTGCCTATAACTAACTCTTCAGGAGCAGATCCTCACGCAGGAGTGAAAGCAGCCCTTCTGCAGCTGCTTGCTCAGCATCAAGCTCAGGCGACAACAGAGGAGCCAGTACAAACGAGCGTGGATTATCAGCCTAGAGAATCCTATGTACCAGGCCCAGACTACAAGGATAACTTCGGATCATCTTCCTTCTCATCTGCCCATTATGGCAGTAGTGATGGAATAGGAAGCGGATCATCAGGAGCATTAGAAAGGAGGAGCTTCCTTGGAAACTCGGATATTCAGTCTTTGGATAACTACAGTACTGCTTCATCTCACTCTGGTGCTCCCCCTCCTCCGTCAGCCTTTTCAGAATCCTTTCCAGGCTCAGTAACTGCTTATGGAGACATTTACCTCAACACTGGCCCCATGCTATTTAGTGGAGATAAAGACCATAGGTTTGAATACAGCCACGGCCCTATTCCCGTTCTGGGCAGCAACAGCGACGCCCCTGTGGGGCCAGAGAGCGCACACTCTTTGCCCACAAAGATGCATAACTATAGCTTTGGAAGTAACTTACAGGAAAATCCCGGTGGCATCGGCCACATGCATGGACAGACTTGGACTTCTCCTGCCCAAGGACCTGGCTATTCCCAAGGATACAGGGGACACATTAGCGCATCTGCAGTGAGAGGGCGAGGCAGAGGATTACCATATTGAGTATCTGTTTTTCCTCAGGCACATCATTTTTATCTGGAAAAGCTCCCTTGGGTTTTATTTTGGGTTTTGTTTATCTCGTTCCCTCGCTGCGCTTGAAAGCAGCAATTCAACAGACTTGAATAATGTTAATTCAACAGCTTTATTTTTATGTGGAAAAGGGTCTTGCATACAGTAGGAAAAATGACAACTGCTTCAAACTCATGCTGTCTGAAACCTAGATAAATCGATTGTACACGTTCACAAACTCTAGTTCTGGATTTTATTTTGTATTTCGGCAGTTTTAAGTGGATGCTAAATTTAGGGACGTCAGCTTTTTATGGCACTCTTTCAGATCTTCTGAACTATGCACATTTGTGCTTTTTTTGTAAGTTTGGACCAACTTTTATGTAAAGAAAAAAAAAGAAAAAAAAGTTTTACAACAATCAAAGCAGGGCACTGATTTATTTGGTATTTTTCTTTTTACAGAACTACCTTTAGTCAAAGGTCACTGTCAGTCTTTGCACTGCTTTCAGTGTTACTGTGGAAGGTGTACTTTGTGCTCACTTCAGATAATAAACCACGACCTTTCTCTTGATGCAAAGTTTTATAAGTATTTGGTCAATGGTCTTCTTTTTTTTCCTTTTTTTTTTTCCTTTTTTCTTCTTTTAAGAAAAAAAGAAAAAAAAAAAAAGAATGGGTGTTCTGGTAAAATGTTCTCTCCATCTCCCAGGCTTGTTTATACACAAACTGGTTTACTTGAATGGTAAGTGCCTTAACATGGAAGCTTAAGGTCTGCAAACATTTGGAAGTACTTCATAGATCGATAGAAGATTAATCCCTAAACCTCAGTAGTTAATGTGGAAATTCGGATAATAATAGGCAACTGAAATGGGTCATAACCTTGTGCTGTTTACTTCAGGTGGGCCGGTTATTTAGAAACCTTATCTTTCCTTGATGAATTATCATTTCTGAATTGAATGTCATGAGAAAACGGTGGAAGTGAGAAGAATTGAGAGTGTAGTTTTTCCTCAGCTCCCTCTTGGAGTTGTAGTAAGTGTTTTAGTTCCTCTGCCAAATAAACTATACTTTATATGTCCTTACCAAGTGATGAAATAGGGTTTTTTTTTTCTCTTAAATGTCAACAACAGTACTTTACTTTGTGTGAAAAGCTGACATGGTCATCTTTTTACCACAAATACTGCGTTTGTAGGAAGTAACCAAAGGAAAAATGTCCAGTATTTAAAGCCAACAGCAGGATATTTTGACACTAGCTCTAACTCTCTGTAAACTTGTGATTGTGCCAATTAATCAATTTGCTATCTGCCGTTCCACAGAACATTTTAAGATTGGAATCGAGTCTCTCGGAACAACTGATAAAATGACTGTAGTTCAAACTCTTACCAAGAGCCACTCATACGAATTACAACTTCCAGCATGTTTTTCTTTTCCTTTGACAAGTGGTCTCTCTCCTGCAGAGAGGAGGTATGGTTATATTTTGCATGTACGTAAAGAATGTTTTAAAGCCCATATTGGAAACAATCTTCCAACTGATTATCCAGTTGACAAATCGGTACCTTGTGTAACTGAGTGTTTAATTATTACTTTTAAGAAAGTAAAATTTCTACTTACACTATTACAAACGTAGTCTTGTCAGTGACTTTTTGGATTACTCAGAATAGAAGCCAAAGTTGTGGGTGTTTGTTTTTGGTTTAGTCAAAAATCCTGGTTCATATATGGTTTAAGTACCACTTTGTAGAGCATGGAGAAACTCCCTTCGCTAACTACGTAGCGTTTGAGGATCTGGCAAATGAGAAATGGAGAGAGTCAAGCTGCTTCCGATGTCCCTGTAAGTCTGGCAGTTGCCTTCACTAGACACAGTAGAAAATCCCGTGATCTGAAATAAAAGCAGTCTGGTCATAAGCACACTGATGACCTGAACAGCCTGTGCTTAATGACAGCAAGAGCTTCATGTGTGAACCATAGTTTTCCTTGAGGAAGGATACCCCCTGTAGTGTTTTTCTGCTGGTAAGATTTTAAAGGCAAACCCCCTTAGTTTCATTTAGTTACGGATAGTGTCAGCTAAGGCTTTCTGTTTACAAACCTTATCAAAGCCAGTCTCACAGTAATACACAGATTGCTTTTTGTCAGAATCAAGCAAGACTTGCAGAGCTCTTGGGCAGTTGCTTTCACTAAAAACGTGCAGTCTGGTGCTTACTTTCCTGCACTTTTAACTGTAACTACAGGTGACGGCTGCCTAAAAAGGCAGGCAAGTTCACATGGAAGATAGATCTGAGAGGACTAAATGATTTGACTTCCAATACAGAAATGCAAGGAAGACATCCTGCTGCTTCCCTTGTGGAGGTAAATTTTCAAGTCAGTTCACCTTATTGAATGCCAAGAAGTCAGTCCCCTCTGCACATGTAAATGACACTGCAGCTCCTTATGGGCTCTGGTCTTGCATCATTTTGCCAAAATGCATTTTAGTCTTTGGCCATGAAAAAAACCGAAACAGCACGAGTAATCCTATGAGGAGATGCAGTAGACAGCTGAACTTCCACATGAATCAAAACCAGAACTGGCACGCTGTGGCAGCTGCATACTGCAGTGACTTTTCCCCAAATTCAGTAAGGTTTACTACTAGCCTGTGACTTCGAACACTCTATTTGACTGGGGTAGAAGTGTTGGGATAATTTGGAGGGAAAGATAACATATTTCCATGTGTGACAATTGAAGAGATTGTCTTCTCTGCAACCTGGTGGAGCTTTTTGGCTCTGACAGCCTTTCCCCCTGGGCTGTGTGTGGGTCAGGAGCTCTGCCCTCCCTCTGCAGGGCAGCCCTTGACATGCATGGCAGGAGGATTTATCCCTGACCCCAGAGCTGTGTCTGGGCAGGTCAGCAGCCAGGGAACTGGGTGGATCTGAGGGCTGTAGATCCACATTCATTTGTACTGGGCCTGCGTATGACCTATGGTAATTCCCTTCGAACCAAATCCCATGACAAGGTGCTTATGTCAGTTCAAATTTTACCCTTTGGAACAAATTCCACGCGGCAGAGTGGGTCTGTGCTAGTTTGGCATTTTGCATCACGTGGCTCTTGCGTTTTTGATGCAGTTGTGGATGTTCTAAAATCCGTGTTGTTTTTCCGTGGAGCTGTGGCTTTTGTTACTTCCTCCTCCCCCCTCCAAGTTCCTTTGGGTTTATGTTTTCCATGCTGCAATTCCAAAGTGTGCTACAGAGACCCGGACACTACATCGAAAAGTAAGTGTTGTGTATTTGTATCTCTAAATAAACATAGCAAAATACTGTAATCATGGACTATCAAGTAGCAAGTACTTCATTATTTATATTCAGTGGTCTTTAGCCCATACCAAGAGGAACAAAGTGAGCATGACTGGACTGCTATGACCGTGACTTAAAACACCTAGACTAATGTAATACGCTAAAAGCCAGCCAAAGGAAAATGAAACAGCTTTTATCATGGATTGCCAGTTATCATCTTGAACAGGAGCAGTGTTAGGGAAAAGGTGTAAAAATACGTGTATCCTTAAATGTTAATATAATTTCTTGGGGAAAAAAATCATTTTTAGAAGACAAACTTCTGTATTTTCTTATGTTTCCATAAAACATGGTCAGTGTTGAGTTTCCTCCATACCACAGTAGTGAGGTGCTCGCTAGGAGCAGAGGTGCTTCTGGAAGCACTGTCGTGTAAGTTCCTTTGTTTTTCGAGTGCTCTTCTCCTTTTGCTTGGTGCAGGAGGTTTCAGTTCTGGTGGTGTTTACAGTTGGATGAGTTTAATAGATAACTGTGCAGTACAAACCGAAGTACTGAAGTAACATAGGATACCTCTTGTCTGCGGGCAAATTAGATCTCAGACCATGGATTCTGTTTCCAAGAGAGAAAAATCTCCGCTGTATTTCCTGCATTCTTCTTTGTGTTAATAAAACACGTGAGTGTTTTCCACACAACATTTCTCCAGTCTGTTCTGTTACACTGGTTTGATCTTATGGGGGAAATTTTGGCCGTTTCCCTTCTTGATAGTTTCGGGATGTTCTATATATGTTGAAGTGTGTCATGAAACTAAGGAATCGCCAGAGAACTGATCTGAATTCTGTATTTAAAAACACGACGACCTTGGGTTGACTTAAAATCAAACTAACTTTTGCTTATCAGGGTGAAGAATACTTTATTGCAGGAGTTATTTCAAGACGACCTAATTTAAAATAATCAAACTGTTATGCTTCAGCTTGCTTACTCTTTGTTATTTTAAGCCATTTGTATATAGAATGTATTGTGCGGCCTGTAAATAAAGTACATGAAAACTCAAAGCCTTTCATTGTTTTCCCTCTCCATTTCAGAATAACGGTGTTTTTTTAGCATCCAAATGATATAACTCACAGTGTGTAAGTTACTAACCAGTTATTTACAGTACCAGTAGTACTGCTGAGGAGGAGTGCAGTGTCTGGTGGTCCCAGTGCTTGTTGCTGGAGTTGTGTGTAACTCCATGGCTTTAGTGCTGCCCAAGCAGAGGCGCAGCTAATGTTCTCCACTGCTGTCTCTTTGAAGAGGGTGGTGTGTGTGTTAGAAGCAACAGGAAATCAAACCTGAAGAGCCGGGTATTCTCAGTGCCTGGCTATGTGCTAACGCTGCTGGTGATGTATGGTAAATGGAGCGTGGCTTCAGCAACTGTGCCTTGAATGCCTGAGGCTTCTCTTAGTTGTCTCTGCTGTATCAGCTTGTCTAATGAAAACACTCTTATCTTTCCGTAAATGCTATACTTGTAGCCAAAAATAGGCACCCACTGTGTCTTTGGTAGTTTTATAGCCCAGGTTGGACAGACTGCTGCTGTCATTGCTTCAGTAGCTTGTCAGTGATACAGCCAGAAGATGGGTGGTGGTGGTGCAATAGGAAGTTACAGGGCCCAGCAGCAGTTTATGTGGGTGTCATTTGGCACTGGGCTGGTGGAATGTGGTGGTGTAGCTCAAAGCATCTTGCTTTGGAGACAACACTGGCAGCAGCTACAGTTAAACCTGTGGTTTAATTGTGACCGGGCTGCATGAGGTATGCATGAGGTATGACTTGCACACAGCACATCAGGCAGAATCATGAAGCAATGTCTACTTGTCTGCTCTGTTTCTCCTTAAAGCTGCTCTTGCAACTAGCAACGTGCCACAGTTGGCTCTGGTTTGTGTTGGAGTATGAACCTGTCATGGTTTGAGAATGGTGCTGCGTCCCCTTCATTCAGCTGTCAGTGCCATATGGCCGGCAAGCTGTTCAAAAAGGTACCAGTAATAACTCCACTGGGATCTGTATGCGAAACAACATCCTCAGCTGCAAGTAGAACAGCATCAAGAGAAAGAGGAGAGATGCAGATAACTGCAGAACAACAGCCTGCATCAACACAGAGCAAGGAATGTGTCTGTGAAATGAGTGGCAAGAGAGGAAACAAAGCACGTCATGTCACAGGCGTGAGTTACTGCCTGTTAGCTCTGACAGCCATGCAACACTGCAGCAACTCCTGCTAAATTAGCTGAACTGGGATTAGGTGGTTCCTATTTTAAGGAATGCCTGCAAGCTCTGACAGCCCGTTCGGATGAAGGGGATTGCAGCTACCAAACTCCCCCGTCACACAGAAGAAAATGCAAGTCAGAGCTCTTGGCAGCAACAACAAACAAGGGGAGAAGGAGCTCTGTCTGGCAAACAAGGGGAACTGTTTCTTTTCCCAGTCAAGTGCATTTGCTTCCACGAAGCTTGAGGGGTTTGCTTTTAGAGCCACTTGCTCATTAGGGCTGCTTATTTTGGGCCTTTTTTATTGCCCGTGGAGAAAACTCACAGTCAGTGTGATTTAACTCCGGAGGAACCTTGAGTCTGAGCCTGCAGTAATGTTTGCTTTCTCTTCAGCTATAGCAGCCCTTGCTTAATAGGCAACACTCGGGTTGCTTTTCACAGCATGGCTCCAATTCTGCTTCAGCAATTCCTCTGTGGGTACTTTAGACCTATAATTGATACAGCAAATGCTTATAATATGATGAATGAGTCTTTAACAGTGACTCCTCGCAAAGAGGCTTTGTGGAGATTATTGTTTTCAGTATTGGAAAATACAGTGTAGAAGAGACGTAACTGGGTAGAAAAGGGAACACTTGAGTGGAAGCTTTATAGAAACCAGCCTGGGAGCTTCTGGTACTTGCACAGCAGTGTGCTGCCCCTAAGGTAACCTGGTTTCTGTGGTGAGTGTATGACTTGTGCAGATGTGTGGCTCTGCTATGCTCCCTCTCACATGCTTGGGCTATGGTAGTAGTTGCTAGAGGATGTGGTTGGAAGTGAGCACTTAATGCACAGGTCTAGCAAAGGTAGGTGCCTTTTTTTTCCTCCTGCCAGTTCTTTCCAGACCTGTTTTACAAACGGGTGAAACACACTGGCAGGTTCTGACATGGGGGAAAGCCATTCTTCTTTGGCTTTTCAGGTGTTTCCTCTGTTTTGTGCAGGTGGCAGTGGGAGGGAAGTACTGCTGTTGGCTTGCTCTCCTGTGGAGGCCTCTCTAAGCATCAGTACCACAAGAGGCAGTGCTGGTTCTTAGCTCTGAGCTAGGATGGGCTGTACAGGGAGTTGGGCAGAAGCCTGACTTAGGAGGGCAGTTTCCCTAAGGGAGAGCTCATTAGTTATGTGACAGCAAGGCTGCTTTTACCTTTGTTCTCCTTTGCAGCTGACCCAGTGCAGAAAACAAGTGGAAGTTGCGGAAGAGGAGCAATGTGAGTCCTGTCCCCTTCACTCCGCAGATACTCCTGAAAACTTGAGTCATCACTGGGCTGGAGCCCTTGCCCTCAAGACCAGGAAGGCACTGGGCTGTCTTGCCCAGAGGAGCTGTGGCTGCCCCATCCCTGGCAGTGTTCAAGGCCAGGTTGGACAGGGCTTGGAGCAACCTGCTCTAGTGGAAGGTGTCCCTGCCCGTGGCAGGGGGTTGGAAGTGTGTGAGCTCTAAGGCCCCTTCCAACCCAAATAATTCTGTGATTTTACATGACTGCAGGCTGCTTACTACCCTGCTCCAGCAGAACAAAGATTAATTGTGACTATCTGAATACCTTTCTTTGTGAGAATTGTTCACTGTGGGCGGAAAGAACAGACTTAAGAGCTGTAGAAAACATGGGAAAAGGAAAAGAAATCCTTTAATGATGTATATGGGAAGTGGGGTAATAAATAATAGTAACTTATCTGCAGATGGTCTGGTGATTCCACATCAGGAAAGTATTACTCTAGACCTGGCAGACTTTATTAGAAGCTGTGTCCGTTTTTCTCTCCAGATTGCTTCTTGTTATGGATTGCAGATCCCGCTCTGAGACTTGCAAGCAAGCACATACAATTATGCAAGACAATGAAATAAGACATGCAGGTAGGAGTAGTAACTTTTATTTGCAAACCGTACTTGCAATTACAATATTGCCTTTTGGGAACAATCACAAAGAATACAACAAATCCAACAGAATTTTACAGACCTGTTCTATCAAAATTCAACCCTCTTTCAGCTTCTAGCATTGGATAAACCAGAGATGGGCACCTCTTTCAACTGGTTCTGGGAGGCTCCGGTTTGGGTTTTTGTTTGTTTTCCTATGGTTTAGGACATCAATTTTTTCCCTAAGAGCAACATTTAAATCTTAACTGTAAGAACATAAATTCCTTATTGACATTCAGGGAAACCTTCTGTGTCCTTTATGGAAGCTCCTGTCATTTGGTGCTCCCTTGCAGCCTCTCCACACTTCTTTTTCATTTCTCGACTCCTCCAGTAAGGTTTCAGTATTGCAGAGCTTTTGTATTCTAAGAACTGTTGGGTTCTGCCCTTTGCTAGGGGAAGCAGTAAATCAAAGCATCACTTGGCACCTGAAATCCAGGCCTTTCTGGGTTTGCTATAAATGTAGATCTATGGCTAGCCCCAGTGTGATGAAAATAAGGTGCTCTTGACTTTGCAGACAGGGCAAATGTGAAATGCAGGAAGGATGCGCTGCTACAAAGTGTGACAGGAAGTTCATTTTAACTCTGTATCTTACTGAATATTCTCAGAGTATGGGTGCACAGGTACGCAAGTTCTATGAAATCCTAGTTTCATACAGCTCATTTAAATGTGGATTCCTATACCTGAGACTTATATGTCAAACCAAAAAGGAGCCATACACTGTTGCAGTATGTAGTTCATAGGCTGGTAAGTAGATCAATGCTTCTTTTCATTTACTTTTTGAAGCAACATTTGCTTAAAAGCATGTTACCCTCTTTGATGTTCTGCATAGGGAAAAAAAACTTTCCTTGAGAAAATGTCAATATTTTAAAGAAAAGCTGATTTTCACTGGAATTTTCGTGTGAAACTGGTGTGATGACCTAAACTGTCTTTTTTTATCTAGAATACGTATTTCAATCAAGTTACAAAAATAACTAATTACTTGTGATACAGTCCTAATATGAGGCATCCTCCTGTCTTGGTTAAAACATGTTTCTGTCTCTATTTCATCCCTGGGATGTGTTTGTGGTGACAGGAGAAGGAGAATAAACAGCATTCAATAGAGTTTACTACGGTCACTGCGGTCTGTAACAAAGTAAGAAAGTTGGTGGCTTAAATATTAGGTGAGGCCATCAACTGTGTCTATAAAACTGGGAAGAAAAATACAGAGAGAATAAGAGGGATGAGTTATACTGACTAACTAAAAAGAAATGTTTCTATGTGACAACAGAAGAGACTGCAGTGACAGGGAAAGGTCAGGATTTCACAAGCAGAATAGAAAGAACATCCCATGCAGATCCTTCACTGACACTCAGTTTGAGGAAATCTATTTCTACTTGTGCTTTACATGCCACAGATACTCAAAACAGCTTCTGCTGCAGGAACAGGGGATAACTGACCAAGTTTCTGCACAGTCCAGGACAACAACCTGACAAGACAAAATCAACATTAACAACATACAGGCATGTGCTTTGCTGTGCAAAGGCTGCTTAGCAGGATGCTGGCTTGACCTCTTCCAACAGAGTACCACTTGGTTACACGATGCTTTGACAAGCTGTGTAACTCCGTTGGAGGGTTTCACAGGACAGGAGAGAGAACGCATTAACAGCAGCATTATTAAATTCAGGAGCACATAAACAGACCCAACAAACTGGATTAGATTTCTTCTTAGTAGGGTTTTTTTGTGAAGTGGGTACTCCGAAGCATACCGGGGAAGGTGGCAGCTCCTACCGCTCTTCAGAGCAGTTCTAAAACTGTTCTTAAGTGGGAAAGAAAAAGCTGCTCAAGTTGACATTGAAGACTCTCTAGTTAGACAGAAAAAGCGAGAAATCAGGTTTCACCCTGTGTTTTGCAAAAGATAGTCAACATCATGCAATGTATTACATAGTGTTGGAATCTTAAATTCAGCATTTCCACAGCTTGACTGTTACTAGCAATGTATCAATGTTGTTAGGCTTGAATTTTCTGTAGCTTTTTAAAAACAAGATGCATGAAAAGCCTCATAATTATTATGGTGACAGCTTCATGCTCTATGCTCCTGTCCAAATAAATCCCTAACCAAAAAGTCCTGAAACCTCAACTATGAGAGTGAGTATGTGGATTCCTGAAGCACAGAAAGTTTGTTACAATACCTTTTAGAATACTGCCACGTTTTGGGTTATGATTCCTTAATGTGAAAAGCTGAACCCCGTGAGACAAGAGAGCAGGTGCTTCACTAGATCAGGAGTATAGAGCTGGTTTACTCAGTGCTAATTGCTTGAGAATCTTCCACTGGAAGGGGCTACACATTTGATTACAGCATAAATCATTTCCATCTGCAGTGAAATTCAATAGTACAAGTATCCCTCTTTATTTCTTAGGAGACTGTGACCTCCACTCCTGTAGTGTTGTGAGTGAAAACTTTGACTGTTACCTTCGTATGAAATTGTTCCTGCTGTCATTGCAGATTTTAGGTCATATGAAGGATGAAAACCAAACCCCCTGTTAACTTCAGCAGGGATTTCCACTTAATTCTCCAGTGACAGAACAGAATTTTGCTCTTTTTGATAAAAGCTACCTTCCATTAAAAAGAAGTAGATCTCATTTGGCTTACTTATTTTTGCCACACTTATTTTTGCCAAAGGCAGCTTGAAATGCTGCTTTCCTTGACAGCTGCAAACTACACAAATGAGTGGATCATTAAAAACATCATGGAGATTGCCAATTATTCCAAGTCTAATGGCATAAGAAATGGAGAGAAAACCAATAGCTTTTAGTTAACTGATGCTTGAAATATAAAGTACATAAAGCCTTGTGGATGTCTTTATTAAAGTATTAGAATCTACTATATGGAAGCTATAGGAAGATAAAATGATACAAATTTGGTTAATAGAGAGTTCTGTCACCTGCTTACTGAGGTGATCCAGTAGCAGAGAGCTACTGGGCTATTACCAATTGTATATTCACAAAGTATGGATGGTAACTATTTCTTCCTCACCTCACAGCAGTAAGTATGACAGGCTACAGGAGAGACACAGCACCAAACATGCAGCAGTTATTCTGAGGGGGATATACACAGTGTCAGAAAAATGCAAGCAGATGCAACAGATATCCTGAGAACAGGGATTTAAAGGTTCTTTGTGCAACATCATCACATACTTGGAACTTGATTTTAGAAGCTATCCTAAGTTCAAAACCACTGCTGGTAGTGGAAGCTGTCTTCAGTTTCAATGAAGACGCAATGTGGCAGTTCATTCATTTGAAGGCGGTTATCACAGTTTCTCAACCTGCTGTCCTCAGTGCATGCACTGCTTTCATAACATCTGGAAATGAATACGCAAATGATCTTCCTTGGTGTAATTTAACTGCCATAGTAACCAGGAGACTATTAAAATTTACAGACAAGGGAAATAAATAGCCTTAGGAAAGTGGAATGGCAAGTAATCAATATATGGGCTCTTGGTGCCTTCTTACAGTTACCAACCCAAGTCATATCCTTGGACCATTTCTAGATGTTAATTCTCCCTTTCATCTTTCTGACTGTAACTGAGATTTTCAAATGCAGTTTTGTATTAACTTACAGAAAAAAATACTGATGAAATCTAGAGTTAAGCAAAGATGTTAAGACTTCACAGACAAGTGCTGAAGACACTTACTCTCTTCTGCAAACTCCAGTGTAGGAGTAGTAACATGTTAATTCCCAACATCTGTTAAGGGAATACAGTTCAAAACCTAATTTTACATTAACCTAAAAATCTTCATTAAGCCACAGGAGGTAGTGGTTTGATTTCTGAAATACTGTGCTACTACTTACAATGCAATTACTGTTGATACTACTCCCCAGTTGGCAATCAGTGATTTTCCAAGCTTATGTTTGCTCTGTTATTTGTGGTTTATGCTGTGTAGTCATCCACAGAAGTTGTCAATTAGCTTGATTCCTCTTCCCTTGTTTCAGCTCAGCTTGTGTGATGCTTGAAATTTTGATGGGATGATTTGCATCAGCGTGAAAGAGGTTTTGCTCTTCCATTTATAAGTATTTATACTAACAGTTGCATCATGTTCAGCAGTTTGAACTGTTAGGAATTTCCTCATGCAAACTACGAAGATTTAAACCCAAAGCAAACACTTGTTGACTCTACACCAACAGCTTTAACTATCTTGACTACACACACAATTAGACTGTGGCTAAATACATGTGGATACCAGAAGGTTTCAGTGTGTTTTAATACAGCATGAAGCAGCATAATCACTGCTGCCCATAAAAGCAGGGTAGTACGTGCAGACTTTTGGTGCAGCCCATTTAAAAACAGTTGTATTATGAAATAATTAAAATAACTGTGTATATAGATAAAAGTTTCAATTTGATGTTATGTCTAATTCTTTGCCTCCTAAAATGCTGTTGCTAATGAATAAATGCTAGAACAAGTTAAATTATCTTATCTTTCACCCCAGTAACCTACTGGCTCACTATAGGCAAATGTATTTCAAGCAAGAAAGGAAGGAACCTCAGATTCTTTTGATGTATTCTATGCAAGTGCCATCACTACCTGAATTAAGATTGATATTTGAATGAAACTTATTTAAAGGAAATATAGGTATAAATTTAATAAAACCTCCACAAACCTATTGCTGTTACATGGAAAAAAAATGCAGAATTAGGCAATTTGGAGAATTAATTTTCATATTAGAAAATTATTTCCTATGTAGAAGTCGAAAATGTAACTTTGTTACTGGCAAAAAATAGTCATCTTAAATCAAAATGCAGGATTTCTTTACTCTGAAAGCTTCAGAAATACAGGCTAATCTAGTGTCAGATGCTCTGCACATCCTGTGAATAGCACAGCCTACAGTTTTGTTCAATTGAGTATGTCCAATATTCTATGTGAATCAGACTTCTCACTTTTGTCAGAGAACAGGTTAAATGATGGCTGGAAGTTCATGTCATAGGGAGCCCTGAAGTTACCAGTAACATGTCAATGCTTTTCCAGAACAAAAGTAAGGACAGGTCTCACAGGTTGTGAGGCTGCCTGAGAATTCTTCCACGTGTAAGGTGATTTTTGATCAGTAACTTTCTCTCTCATTAGGGAGTAGGATGGTGTTTTTTCAGCTCTTTGTTATAAACCCATTCTACCCCCAGCCTGGAAACAGTCTGATACAGGTTAGGCCGAGTTGCAGTGATGTCCCTAGTCATACAGTCTATCTCACGCTGTGCACTTCCTAGCCTGGCATGTCAACTGCTTTATTGTTTTGTTTTGGTTTTGTCCTGATAAGGGGGTGGGGGTGTGAGAGAGGCTCTTACTTTGATAGCAGCAGTGTCAGCAGTTCACTCTGAAAATGACCCCTTTTAGCCACAGAAGCTACAAATGCTTGTATTTAGGGTCCAGAAAAGGAATGTTCATACAGCCACAGATCAGTGAAGAAAAGACAGTGGAATTCACCTGTGTATTTACTGCAGAAGCAAAGACTGCAATAATTCTGGGAATTAAACTACTAAAATATAACTTGTAATGCTGGTGAAATTTAAAATCCAGGATGTGCAGGAAGGACCACTGATACAGTTTAAAATGCTGCGACCGACTGGAAGCTCATGAAATGAAATTGGTGACTATTTGACTCAAAACCAGCTCCTGCACCTCACTGCACTAGACTGCAAGAATCAAGGGACAACCTGTAGTAGAGGAAGGGTAGTTTGATGGCCTTGTTCCAGCATCGAACATCTGCTCAACTGTTTCTAGCCCAGTATTCAAAGATTTCTTAGTGTCACCAAGGAAGTAGTGAGGATGAGGTAATTCTCTTTTAGCCGGATGGATCTAAAGTGCTTTAAAGGGAAGGTCTAGATTTGGGGTCTAACACTCAAGGGCTAGTATAAAGCACATACTCTAGTGAAAATGGCAGAGAATGGACTCATGATTTGTGCATAGTGAGATATGCAGATGAAAAATTACTCAAGGCATAAAGTTTGATTGTGAATGAATGACTGAATGCTAGAACTACACTGCTGGGTGGCTGATGATCTTTATGGTCCCTTTCAACCCTAACCACTGTATGATTAGCAAAGCTTGGTGGTTTCTTTCCTTTCTTGTGGTGCGAGTTGTTGTCTGAGCCATCTCAAGTGATAAAGAAGTTTATCTATGTCAGTTGGTAAACAAGCTTCTGCAAGCCTGAGACATAAAAGTCACTATGTGATTCTTCACCAGACAGCATGGGCAATACTAATACTCCCTTTTCTCCCCCAGTTCAAGAAAGATGGGAAGAAGGCAAGTGCCAAGATTTGAGGAAGGGAAAATCAAGTCTTTACTGTTAAGAATTTAGGAAACTGTTGTAAACCCAAGTTTTAATTCATTGCAAGACAGTCTTGGCTTATGTATAAAAAGCACATGGATTTGAATTTAGCAATTGCTAAACCGAGCAGTTTATTGTAGAGCTGATAAAAGGGACTGACAGACAAATGGATGATAAAATTCTTAAAGTGTAATGTTAGATACTTAACGTATTTTGGTTGCATGAGTAAATCCTCTGACATCAGTGAGATGACTCAGAGGCACAAGCTGATACCCAAGCAGACTACAAAAGCTTCCCTTCTGAAGAAGGGAGCTGAATAGCTACTTTTAGACTTCCCATATAATGCGTGTTTCAAATGCTCCCCCTCAGCTGTCTAATGAACACATTTACATAAAATGAGTAACACATAAAGGTATTCTTAACAGGAAAAGAAAAACAACCTGACTGCAAAAGTAGTCACCCATTCTGTTGACCAGAATCGTTTCCCCTACAAACTGTTACTAGTTTTGACATTATAAGAATCTTAATGCCTCATTGCTAATTCAAAGGAGAAAGTAGCTTGGTAAGAGTTTAAAATAATGTTTTAATTGAAGTTTTAACATTCTAAATTGTTTTGTAATATACAAAGTGCCAAAGAATTAATATTTCATATTACAAAGTCACACAAAACCCCGAACCTGAACATCTTCGAAGTATTACAGTACACAATTTGAGGTAACTGCCCACCTTGTGTGTTGCAATTGTACACAGAACTGTACTCAGGTGATTTAAGTTATCTTACTGTGATATTAGCACAACATGGTAGCAATACAGTTCATTGTTAACCACAGCAGCAAATAGCAATAAATGAAATTGGATTTTTACTAGGAGAGTCACTAGTTTCATAGCTCCTTCACAACAACTGAATGGAAAGCCAGACTTGACAGACCAACTCAGTGCAAACAAAACAATGGAAAAGTAAATAAATCCAAACTTTGGGAAAAGGAGCTAAATGACTTACCTTAAAAACTGTTGAAGAAAAATTAATGCCCATACTCTTAGTGTGTTCATTACGGAAGAATCCCTCCGTTAACGAGACACAGGCACTATTTTGTTTCACGGGTTCATGAAGAAAGGATGTGTTTGCGCTGTAATTTTTAACACCAAATACTATTTCCAGAGCCATACTGTTACTACGAAGTAGCTTCGTTAACAAATGAGGAAGTGATATCTCCATTAGAAAGACGTGGGGGGAAAAGAGTGTTTGCCATATGGGGAAAAAGGAGAAAAATCAGTGAGGAAGTACGTGCTTAAGCTTCCTGGATATCATAGCAAAAAAGGCAAAGCGTAAATTGGCTTTAAGTATATTATATTTAAGATTCTAAACATGTTTTCATACATCTCACAGGTATTCAACAATGACATTCTGAAGTTTTACTGTACTTGCAGAATTTCTCCTAGAAGCCAGAAAGGTAATTCATTTAAAAGTTTTTGGTGCAGTGTGATGAGGTTAGTAAGTTTATTACATCTGCATTTTAATTCCTTGCTGATTCTTCACCAAATTACTGCAGTCTTTAGCGGTATGATGTGCTTATAATTGTTGGATCGTATCCTGAAGTGCACAGGAGCAGCAGCTTAAACAGATGGAATTGTGGAAGGCCTGTAGTGATTAAACAATGATTCAAGATTATTTCCTCAATTCTCTTTCTGGAACATTTACCTTTGTTGATGTCTGACATCCAGTACCCGGAGTTAACAGTTACTACCAGAGGAGGTGGCTTTGATCCCTGGGTTAACTGTAAAGCTACACTGGAAAAATGCATCTTTGCAATGTGCAAGGACAGCTAATACTGGCTAATGTATAAGCAGTCCTATCTCTAACACTCCCTCTTCTGTCATTAATCCTTTTCCTTTCCTTACTCCTTTGCAAATTGAGTTTCTTCTCATGTCTAACTGGGAACATGTCATAGCTTTAGTCTCTTTCATAAAACTTTATCTGTTTCTCCAACATCACCAAACATTGCAAGAAGTACACTGCACTGAATTTCAAAGGAAATAGTAACAGAAAAGGTGACTCCGTTAAGCACCCAGTAACTTTTTTGTGGGCTTCACAGTGCCTGACAAAAGTAGTAAAGAAAACTTTATACTTCACTTTTTCCACAATGTCATTAACTGATTTATAAATACTAAAGACTGCAACTTGCCAAGTCATCTCAGTTTTGCTGGTACATGTTACAGATAATGATACTGACAGCTGCCATTTAAGGCACAGTTTTGTTTCTGGGATGAAGATTTAACCATTCTTGACACTGAGCAGGCCTTACATTCTCAGTTCTCTGAGCAGCCCTTTTGAATATAATACTAAAACAGTATGGTTAATTGAGGGAAGACACAAGTGATAAACTTTAGATTTGGAATTGAGGGAAGACACAAGTGACAAAGTGCAAGAGACTCAGCTAGGACATTTCAGCATGTTAACTCCCTTCCAGTCTGAAGCTGTTCCTGAAGGCAGTATTGTTAACTAAGCCATTTTATGCTCAAACAGGTAAATAAATATATATGACTATTCTACCTCAGCAAAAGACAAGTTAATCACTCTGATGTGATTCCCTGTGCTCTTCTACCTAATCATGCTTCACTACTACAAAAAAAGCTTTCTGTGACCTATGTAAGATGCTTAAAACAAAACATGTTTTGAAAACTGAACTAACGTTTTATTTAACTCAGTTTTCACCCTCTACCTACTACTTAAAAGCCAAGATCAACAAATAATGGTTCCTTCAACAAAAGTGTAGATATCTACTGCAGGCTTAATGTGGCATATTAAGCGCATGCCTGCAGCTCAAACTATTTCCTATTTATTCTAGAGTATAATATTCCTAATGGACTTAAGAACGGATCTTCCACACACAGACAAACTCTATTAAAAAAAACCTCGTTTTCCAGTTTAGTATAAAAATATAGCATGCACACACACAAAACAAGAGTTCTCCAGGCAAACATGCCTGCCACAGGTGAAAATATCATTAAAAAAAATTGAAAAATCTTGTACAGGTTAAAAAAAAAGATGACATATACGCATGTACTAAAGTCAGCTGTATAACACACTGCCATTCCTTTTATGCTATTCTAACAGGTGGATCCAGAAAGTACATTTGCTTTTAGCTTCATATTTTACATGCTTCTTAAATAGCCACTCAACAGACCTGTTAATATAATCCAGAAATGTCTACTCAAATAAGATTTTTTTAAGTACAAAAGCCAACTATTACAGAATTATGTTTATGACTCAACAAATTGAACTTTCCAAAGACAACACATTTGTTTCCTGAGATGGCTAAAAGTCATGTTTCATGTTACACTATAATTAACAAAAAATACTGTGCAGAAAAACAGAGGTAAACTCCAGCATACAAGCACATTTACAGAAGTCACCTAATTTCACTAGTACTATTTGTGTTCATGTGTACACCTTAACAAAAGTCCTAAAATAATCTTTATACATTACAAAACAAGGATTTACAAAATTTCCATTTTATTACCAAGCTATTCATTCTAAAAATGTTGAAACATAAAAAAATACCATTTCCTAAAGGAGTTTACAATAAAAGGCTAACAATCTGGCATGGAAGAGAGGTAAATATATGGAAACCTGTTTTAACAGTCACAAATCAGTCGCTGGTGATTAAAGAACACTTTGTTCTTCAAAGACGGCAGGCACTTCCACATAACCAGAAATATAAGTTTTCCTACCACTCCTTTTCCCTCCTGTACATAAAAATATCCAATGCAATAAAAACCAAAAGTAGGATAAAAGGGTAGACATGGGATCAAATAAAACCATTAAGGTCTTGATTATTGTTCATCTTGGGTAAGTGTAAAGATTATGTCCAAAAGTTTTCCTGACAAGATGGAGTTATTTGGCCTTTAAAAGTATTAGCTGAAATACCTCCCTTTTTTACCAGTATATGTTGTTTGCTCACTGCTGTATTGTTGGTTTATGTCTTTAACAGAAACTGGCTCTAGGCCAGCCCATGGGTCCTCAAGCATTGAAGGTCTGTAATAGTTTTCCACATCATTAGACACTCTTTTCTCTCTGCCATGCGCTGTACCAAATGGAGTAGATGTCCTGGGTGATCCCTTTGGAAGAAAACCATCAGGTAAAGAAACATTTAATAGACTAATTCAAGCTAAAAGAAATAAGTTTCCTTCTAATGTAGCAGAGCTTTGAAGCTGATTATTAGCAATAATTACTACTCCTCATTTGCATCTTCCTCAGACAATAACTTTATTATGCTTCTAATTGAGTGATGTTTTACCAGGATAAGAAAAAAAAAAAAATGTCTTCTTCAAAATACTTGTTTATGTCATTCGGCACATAACTACACAGAAGCTCCTCATGCTGTTTTTCAGAAGCTGCTTATGTCAATGATATAACTTAAAAGCTGAACAAGAAAACAGGGAGCTAGAGGCTGGGGAAAAGCTGAAAATATCTACAGGAGCAGAAGTCAGATATCAAGTACTTATAGATTTAACACAGCCTTTGTATAATGCAAATAGCTACAAATGACCCAAAGAATGTACTAGGAAAACCACCCTGTTATAACCAAACTAGTGTTAGTGGGCAATCTGAGAACAGATGACTTTGTTTGATATACCATCTGGATGGTAATCAGTGAGTAAACAGATGCTGCTTTAAAGAAAAATGTTTTGCAGGGAGTGTCCTCCATTATTCTTTTCCACCTTCCTTTTTAGCGAAGGTTCACCTCCCTGAAACCTGAGGTTTTGTCTAAAGCCGACTGGTTTAAGTTCATTTGTTTTAACCAATACTGAACAACACAGATACACAATAGTTGCCAAACATGCCTGTTGAATTCGCTATGACTAGAGAACCCCTGAGGCTGACTGTCAGCCTTAGACTTTGTAAAGGAGGGTAAAAGCATTAATTAAGGGCCCTACAGAATCCAAATAAATAGATCCTATGAAACAATTTCTGTGCAAAATTGAGAAGTGGTGTAACATATGAAGACCCTATGCTTCCACAAATTCCACTGAAACTATTTGAAGAGATTTCTAAAAGTGTGCTGTGACAGGAGCCTGCTTTTGTGGGCCCAGTAAGTACTTTTCTTCATCTCCTAAAGCTTGGCAATCATGGATACACATGCAAATGCAGGATCAGCCATGTCTTATTTAAAAGGCACTTGTTTCTAATGATTCACAGTAGTAGAATTAAGTTACATAGCTAAGATGATGATCTCATAACAGGAAAATTACTAGAAGGTAGAGAATTACTTTACTGTATCAAAACCATGAGGGTCAGGTCATAGAATCGTCTCAGAATACACCTAAAAATTTTCCTAATAAGGGATATGGAATTTTCTAAAGCAAGTCAACATGTACTAGCAAAAGTAACATTTATGTTAAGCATTCATAGCTAATAGTAAAGCAGTAGCACATAGTGCATTCTGTCCACAAAATAAAAAAAAAAATAACTCTAAAATGATATTTTTGTAATGGAAAACCTGTAACTTTGACATTAGAACAGTTTTAAATGTGGAGTATATTTAATGTTATGTCTGACCTGCAGAACTCAAAAGGAAAATGAACTGACATAAAGATCTGCAGTATCCAGTGCTAGATCAAAATAATTCAATGGTAAGGCTCTTTTGGATGTATTTATTTTACTGTAATAAATTTCAACATAGCATAATGCAGGCCATCAGCAACACTGTAGTTTTAGCACAGTTGAAATCTAGGAGATTTATTAGTATGAAATACAAGATTAACAGCATTCAATGATTTAAACATGGTAAATCTAAACTTTTTTTTTTTTTTAATTTTGGAAGACTAGTCATGTGCTTGAAGTCATATCCTCATTTTATAGGCCTGTGGAAATAGGAAACTAGCCCTTCCTGTGCAAGTGAAACTGGTTGCAAAGATAACCTCAAAAAACTTCTGTGTTTTACTGGTTCCAACAGCTTTTTCTCACTGAACTTTCCTCAAAGGAACATTAAATCTATTCTCAAGACTTTTAGCTCAGATAACAGAACTCTCTCTACAGCAGAAAACCTTTCATCTTTCAGTGCTATTCATTAGTATGTTATTGAATGGGTTGACAATGGGCACAGTCATCAGCTTTCTTCACCTGATATAATTTATCTGCTAGCAGATACACAGAAAAACAAAAATCACATCTATACCATTTTAAAAACATCTTTTATTTCACTGTCTGTAAAAGTTTGCAACCCATCACCAGCACTTAGCCACTGCTACTAGCTGGTTCACTATCTTCTGTTGGATGAGGAGCAACACTACTGAGATGTGAATTCTAAGAGGAGATATTGAAGAAATATAACAGACTTTCATCTCAAAGGTGACAGTAGCATCATAAATGTTGAAAGCATTGTAGTTCTCTTAACAGCATCTACAGAAGAGAGGGGAACTATCCACATACCTCAGAAGAAATACGAGGTTTGGAAAATGCAAGAAAATCCCTCTACCTGAACCTATTCATGGCCTCTTGGACCGAGATCCTCAGTTGCCCACACTGAAGTAAATGTGTACTCCTAGTTTACGAGACCTCATCCCTCTTTGATTGCCTCCATTGCCTTCCCAGGCAAAACTCATGTATACACATACAAGTACATACATACACATTACTTTAGTCCTAGGCAAAGCTAAGTAAAGAAAGACATGCAATGTCCTTCTAGTCTTTGAAAGCATCACCATCAGGTCAATGCTTCTGAACTACTCATAAGAAAGAAAGGGGAGAAAGGAAAAAGTGACTATCCAAGACTGGATTCAAACTCGTACCTTCTTTATGACAGGTTTCTTATTTTACACCAGAACAGTCTATGAGACTGTTCCTGTCCACTGGTTCTGACATAAAGCACTTTGTGAATAAAACCAGAGGTGTATTCTGCTCAGCTAATTTAAGACAGGCTTTGAAAATAAATAAGAACTACTTAATTAAATATCCAAAGAGTGAGCTGCCAAAGGGAAAACAGACATCGGTGAGATGCAGAAACCTCACATCCTTTGCCTTTGCAACAGGTACAGAGGTGTCCTGGGTACAGGAAGCCATCTGTATGCTTCCACACTGGGAGAGCTTTTGCTGTTGTGTTGAAAATGCATTAAGTTCATAATGACTCCACCAACTATAAGATTCCTGCAAGATAGTCATCTGCATCATAAAAAAGTAACCAAAACTTTTCTTTTTGATGGAAATGTGACTATGCAGTGCAGATAAATTAAGATTTTGCTAATATCTATTCAAGATTTTACTTCATTATTACACTTTAATCTACATCAGTAGTAGCACCTAAAAATTTTATCATTGTACTGCATGTGTCATTTGTTACACTTTTAAGACTTCTCAATATTGCATAGCCAACTATGTACATAAAGTTGGTATAATCTCAAGAACTGTCATCTGCAGCTGCATTGCCACTCGCATGCCCCAACTAAACTACCTGAAAAAAGCGTAACCTGCAAAATCTGTTGCTGACAGCTTTCAGAAAAAACACTCCTTGTAAGTGGAAGCTTTCAGTGCAATTCAAAGACTTTAAAAAGATACTGTTATGCAAATAGATGTTCTCAATTCTGCTTAAAGTAGCCTCAGCTCAATTCTCTTTAACAGAGTATTCTTTTTCCCTGCTCATGCCTCAGCTGTGTGTGTACAGGCCAGTTTCCACAAAGTAAGAAAGACAATGTAAGCAAAGTAAAAGTACACAGCACTTCACCACTGTATTAAACTGACCAAAGTGAGGTGCATACCAAGAGAAGGAATTGTTTGATGCGGTTCTGGGTTGTACTTCACGTCCTTTCTACTTTTACATCCAGAACATGAAAAAGAAGAAAGCTATACTTTTGAGTCCCTGTGTCTTCACAACAGGCCTCAGCCAAACCTGGGCCCTCTTCCCTCTCCTCATCAAACAGCTTCATGACTTGGGGTCTCTCCAAACTCTCTTAATGGAGAAAAGACAAACGTTCCTTGTGCGGGGCAAGGCTTCCTCTTCCCTGAAAACCGTAGTGGAGGGGATGGCCACTGCGTCTCATCACAAGCCCTCGGTCTGCTCTCCTCCGAGGGCTGAGGGCCCAGCTCCGCACCAGCAGCTCCCTCCCTCCCCGCCGCCCCGCGGTACAGACCTGCAGGCCTGTGTCCCTCACTGCCCTGCTCCATACCTGGTAGGGCCGCTGGAAGCCCCCGGGCGAGCGCTTGTGCTGCTGCGGATGCAGGGTAGTTCCAGTCGGGGATTTGCTGCCGTAAGGTGCCGGGTACCGGGGACTGACGCTGTGCGGCCGGCGTGGGGTATGTCCCCCGTGCGAGGGACTCCCGAATCGCCCGCCGCCGCCGCCGCCGCCATGGAAGCCGTGTGCTCGGGGCGAGTGGCCGCTACCGTAAGGCCCAGGCCAGGGCATGTAGGGCGGCGTGTGGTGGGGGCTCCCGTAGCCCCGCGGGGAGGGCAGCATAGGGCCTCCACTGGACGGAGGGCTCCGGAAGCCGTGGCCCGCGTACGGAGGCGTCGGGGAGCGGAAGCTCGGCCTGTACATGACCCTGGCAACGCGGCGATGGCGGAGTAGAACTAACCTGCGCAGCGGCGGTGCCTCAGCGGGGCGGTGCCGATGCTCGTTGTTTTTCTCTTCCCCCCTTTCCCCGTGAGGCGGCTGATAAGTTCCGGCCTCAAAGCGTTCCGGCCCGCGGAAGGCCAGGCCTGGGACACCCGGCGGACAAGGCCCGGGATGGGAAAGGAGCGGAACAAGGGGAGGGAGCTGGGGTCGGCTCGCCCTTTGCCTGTAACGCGAGTTCGCCGTGCGTCTGCCGCCCGTGTTCCCTCCCGGTGTCTGAGGGCAGGTCCTGTACGTCTTTCCGTAGAGCCGGGAGGGCTGAGGACCGGCTCAGCAGCGATTTGTAACGCATCTTGGAGTTAGGAATAACCTGAAGTAAAAGAGCTTTAGCAGGGATGCGTGGCAGCTGTGCCTGTTAACTCACGTTGTAAAGCAGAAGTGATAAAACACTGTATTTGTGAACGCGCACATTTGTAATGTGAACACCCGTGGTACTACAGCTGGTAAAAAATCACTGTAAAGCAAAGCATGTGCTTATCTGAACTCCTTATGTAGTCTTTTAATAATAAACCTGCAGATACTTAAATTATAGGTGTTCCCATGGTAAATGTATGCAATGAGATATTTAAAATAGTACTTTTATAGAAAGTTTGGCTTTTTTAACTCAGTTTGAACCATCAGCAATTCTTCAGAAGAACCAGTTGCTCAAGCTGAGACCTACACATATTTGCATGACAGTACCCCCTCTGAGGAGAAGCTCATATTTAGCAACATAAGCTCAGTTTCGTGATGCTCTTTATGAACATTCTTGTTCCATTCTTAGCTATGTTAATGCAAATTGTCAACAGCTCAGTAAAAAAATGATGCATGTTTTTCTTTTTAATTTCCATCAGCGTAACAAAGCTCTAGTTAGTTTTAGGACATTGCAAAGCATAGAGATTAAAAAGGGTTTTCAGAAGAGCAACAAACAAAAGATAGCCAATAAAATAAGCAGGCTGTTTCTTTGTGCAACAGTCTTGCTTTTCATTGGCTTTAAACAGCTGTTGTTTGGGTGTTTGGAATGTTTTGGTTGGTTGCTCTGGGTTTTTCCCCCAATGGCCTTGCTCAGTGAACTCAGCTCCCCACCACATTTCCCAGTCTGCCTGTGAAAAATGGGGCCATACCCTCACAATTCAAAAATGGAGGTGTCATGTGTTAAGCCCAGCCTGTAACTCAGAACCACTCAGCCGCTTGCTCACTCACCCTCTTCTTCCTCCCCCCACTCCTAGAGGGGTAGGCAGGAGAATAGACAGAATGTAACTCCCACAGATTGAGGTAAGAACAGTCCAGTAACTAGGGTATAACACAAATCACTGCTGCTACCACCAGTAATAATAATGATAAAGGAAATAACTGGGGAAGAGAATACAATTGCTCACCATCTTCTGACCAATACTGAGCCCAACCTGAGCAGCGATGTAGGCCTTCCAGGTAACTCCCCTCAGTTTATACAGTGGGAATGATGTGCTGTGGTGTGGAATACCTCTTTGGTCAGTTTGGGTCAGGTGTCCTGTCTCTGCTTCCTCCCCTCTTCCCCTCCTCCCTGGCAAAGCATGAGACTCAGGAAGTCCTTGATTGGAGTAAACATTACTGAGCAGCAACTAAGAACATCGGTGTTATCAGCGCTGTTCCCAGGCCAAAGCTGAAAACACAGCACTGCACCAGCTACTAAGAAGGAGAAAAATGACTCCTACTGCTGAACTCAGGACAGGAGGCTAAAGCTCCTCACGTACTTTCTTTTGCTTTTCCTTTACTGTGTTATCTTATCTAGCAGACCAATTTTCTATCTACTATTATTATGATGCACACAAAGAATGCCAAGCCTACACAGGACAGTTAATCTTATCAGCCTTGTACCAGAGAAGAACAGCTTAATTTAATTTAAAGACTTCACACTGAACAGATCAGAAATACATATTGTTACATACAAGTATGCTGGGGTAAATTAACTGGTGAATTTCTTCTTGTTGACCAACCCTAACTGCCTCTGGGGTTTCAAGCATTCATATTATGCTTCTCATTGCACATAATTTCTCTGGCTTAAACCACAACATCAACAAACACGGTTTGTAGAAGATTTTCTCTACTTTCCTCTTCTGCATTTGATCGGTCTGGCATGCAGCGCTCTGTACACTGAACTAGAAGCACTTGTTTCCACACATCAAGCAGCAGTCTGCCCAGGAACTAGATGTTGCAGCAAAATAATCTTTAAGTCTACTTTGTATAAATATGAAGGGTTTAGTCCAGCCACCTGTATCCTGCATGCTAAGAAAACAGGCAATCAAGAAAGCCAACAGCTTCCTGGCCTGTACCAGCATCAGTGTGTCAGCAAGGCCAGGGAACTGATCATTCCCCTGTGCTGGGCACTGGTGAGGCTGTACCTCAAATCCTGTGTTCAGTTCTGTGCCCCTCACTACAAGAGACACATTGAGGCGCTGGAGAGAGGCCAGAGAAGGGCAGGGGAGCTGGTGCAGGGCTGGGAGCACAGTGTGATGGGGAAGGGCTGAGGGACCTGGGGGGG
>JASSUY010030768.1:0-36516 GCA_032466535.1 Forpus xanthops | reverse complement strand
GCCGGGGGTCGGGGTCGGCCGTGCGCTGTGAGTTCGGGGCCGGGGGGAGCGGGTGAGCCGGGAACGGGGCTGGGAATGGGGCCCAACCCCACCTCGAGGGACGGGACCGATCTCGAGCGTTGATCGGATCCGTTCGGGACGGGAGCGGCGCGCTCCTGCGGCGCTGCCTGCGCTCGGCGCGGCCCCGGGTGTTAAGCCCGGGATTAACCGTTGCTCCTGAGCCTCCCTTTACATAAGGCTCTAAACCCGGTGCGGCGGAGGCGGCGGCTCAGCGCCGGGCATGTGGGACACGTCCTGCAGCCAGAGCGCATCGCTGTGCGATAAAGATGCTCGGGCCCCCGGGCCCTGCCAGGACACCGAGTGCGGTTGATCACTGTGATTCCTGTGTCTCTTCCTTCATGCCGCCAGATGCAGAAAGCCATGGAAGAACCTGTGGTGCGCATTGGTGACCAGATCATCCTGGAAGAAAATTATGATGAGACCTATGTTCCCAGTGAGCAAGGTAACAGATCCTGCCCTCCCAGGAGCTGGGAGATGGGATACGTGCATGCAGGTCACTTCTAGTATATAAAGAAAGTAGGACTTGGGGAGAGTATGAGGGTAGAATAAATGGATTTTGTAGAGGACAGGGTGAACAATTAACTTTCTGGTTGTAAAGAGAAATGCCATTTTGCAGTCTGTCTCCAGCCTGGCAGGGAGCCATGGCACAGTGTGTCCACAGACACATGGGCCACACCAGCAGCAATGTTTCCCCTGGGTGCCCTGGTGCTTCAGTTGAGGAAGTTGGCTTTAGTACTTAGTGCCTGGTGCAGATCATCTCCACTGCTTCCTCTTCTGTTTTCCAGAAGTCCAGGATTATGCCCGGGCGATTGGGATCGACCCCAAGAAGGAGCCGGAGCTGCTGTGGTTGGCCAGGGAAGGCATCGTGGCCCTGTTACCACCTGGATGGAAGCCTTGGTGAGAGCTCTGTCAGTGACTGGGTTCCTGCCCTTCCCTGCTCTGTGCTGCCCACATCAGTGGCAGTCTGACTGGGGCAGTGCCACAGGAGATGTACCTCCTGTGGATGGGGAGCTTGGATCTTTCTGGGGTGGTTGAAAAGAGGGAAAGAGCATTTGGGAAGTTGGATGTTGATCTGAGCAATCCCTAGGAGAGCTGCTTTCTCACACCAGTGTATCTTTGGGCTCTTGGTGATCCAGTAAGGATGTGCTGGAACATGCAGCTACGCCTGTATGTACTCTTTCATCTTTTCATGGTGTTTTTGCCATGCAGCCAAGACATCACTGGTGAGATCTATTACTTCAACTTTGCTAACGGCCAGTCTGTGTGGGACCACCCGTGTGATGATCACTACAGAGAGCTTGTCATTCAGGAGCGAGAGAAGCTGCTGGCACGTGGCGGCTTGAAAAAGAAAGAGAAGAAGAAGAAAGAAAAGAAAGAGAAGAAGAGCAAGAAGGAGAAGCAGTCATTGAAGCAGCTTGCTGTGAGTAGGCTCCACTTGCAGTGCTTCTGGGGAGGCTGGGCAGAGAGTTCACATGATAAATACATGCTTTTGAGAGAAGCAGAGGTGAGACTGTGGTCAAGTTACCTGTTGTTGCTGTCATACATGCTGTCTAGAAATGTCATTGTCTTCCTCTGTTGATCTGTTCTGCCCAAACTCTTTGTCCATAAATAATTGCTTCAGTTTAATAAGAAGTTACTGAATCTCCTGTTCTAAAGTAAGAAATGATCTGAAAGGTCAGTGTGTTTAATGTTAATGGATTGCTGTGCTGCTGGGGTTGGCCAGCTGTGGCTCCACCACGTCACTAACCAGCATGTGGTAGTGCTCACTGATAAGAACCGTGACTATAAATGTCAGATAAAGTGTAGATTACCCTGAAAGTTTTAATTAGCCCAGTGGAAGAGGGTTTATCTTTGCTGAAGGACAGCTGACATCCTCTGCTCTGCATTAACTCGTACTTAATGGCTGTCTGCAGAAAATAATCAGTCCAATTTATTCTGTGACAGTGGAATGTGTGATTTATTCTGTTGCCATTGCTGTGGCAGTGACTTTGTGGAAGAAGGATTGGTGCGCATTCATCTCCCTGCTCCTCAGCCTAAGAGTGATTTAGCTCTGCTTTCAGTCTGCAGCCTGGTGCAGACACAGTGCAGAGGAGCTGTGATGTCTGAATGTGCACATCCTCTGCTGAAGCATGAGCTGGCGTATGTGCTACAGAGAAAACCCTGGCACATGTGTGCTCTAAGCTGAACCTGTGCAGCGTGTCATGGGGTGGGAACTCCATGGTCATGGTCACGTTTCTGGGGGAGGATAACGGATGTCAAACATGAACTGCTCAGAGGGATGTTGGATGGCTCCCTGGGCTCTTGCCCCCCTTTGAAGGGAAGAGGTGTATTCAGGAGCTTCTTGTGGATGTGCTCCAGCAGAGCTGTTTTGTGCTGTCTGTAACTTTTCCACTGGTGTACGGTGAGGAAGCAGTCTGGATCTCTGTCTAAAAGAAGGTGGTAATTGCAGCTTGGAGGGAGTAGGAGGCTTCTTGCCATGAGTGGTTTCTCCTTCACTCCTTTCATGCTGTGCAGAGCAGCAAGGCAGAAGGGGAGCTGCCCAGTTTGCCTTGGGTACATGGCACTGGGTAAGAGCCTTCCCAGAGGGTGCTGTGCGAGGGTACGTGTGAGCTGGTGTGGTGGCTGTTGTTCTTGCTTTGGAGTGATGCCCGTTGGTTTTCTAAATTGTCTTGCTGCTGTGAAGTAAATCACTGCATTCAGATGGGCCTATGGAAGACAAACTGTGAGAAAATCAAAGCATGTGTCATGTGCATTGCTGGGCGCCGGGTCTCACAGGCGGCTTTTAGTGCTGATGGGGCTCGGTCCTGTCTGTTGTGAGGATCCATGTCCCGTGCTGTGTCAGTGAGCCCTGTGCAATTCCAGCCCACAGGCATGCTGCTGGCACCCGTGCAGGTGCCTCCAGGGGGCCTGGCCCCGCTCCGTGGTGTCCCACCACCTCTGCTCCCCAGCCCGTGCCCCAGCCCGCTCCCCCTGCAGCACGGCACCCCTGCGCCCGCCGGCCTCCACACTGGAGCAGGGACACAGGTAAGGTCCTGCCTGTGGGAATGCACAGCAGAATATCTCGGGATGGAAACACTGAGGAGCATCTGTGATCTCTTGTAATGCTTTTGTCTGTTAAAACTCACTTCCCTGCTGTCCCTCGCCATAACTCCCTTGCTGTTTCTAGGGAGCCCAGTACTAAATCTGTGCTGAGCTTTCTTCTGCTGTGATTAGCAGATTTAAAGAAAGATCTGGTTCAGTTACTGTTGGTGGGAGAAGTCTGTTAAGTTCATCTTAGTAGACCATTGATGTGTATGAAATGCATTATAGATAATGCAATAAATCATACCATCCCTCAACTATTTGCAATGAATAAAAAAGTGAAAAGCAGAGGTTTGTGGATATAATGCAAGGCTTCCAAGCAGGTCAGAGGATTATGGAAAGTGACCTTTGGGTCAACAAAACAAGCATTAACTGATAACAAATTGATCTTCTGAAGGGAAACAAAACCAATAGTGCAGAATATACAGATCAACACCTTCACTGAAGGTTTTAATTTGGCTAAGTCTTATCACGGGTGATTTCAAACACTTTGGTTTTATTATGGACTTAACCGGGGTTTTGAGGCACAGGCAGGTTTTGCAGATGTCATCCTAGAGGACAGGATCCTCTTTGGTCTAAGGGAAAGCATGGCCTCGTAAAGAGTATATGCTCTCCCAGCTGGACATGGCTCTAGCAGAGCAAGGGTAGCAGCATAATCCCGAGCACCTTCTTGGAATTCAGCAGCTCCCCTGCTGCCAGCCAGTGCCTCAGGGGGTTTGTATCTCCTGTTTCCCTTGACTGTCCTCTCACCTTCCTTCTATTTGATCCCACAGCCTGCAGAGACCCATAAGCCCACCAACCAGATGAAGTCACTGGGCTTGTTCTGTGAAGAAGAGAGTTCCTTGAACCCTGTGGCTGTAGATAAAGGGAGAAGTGAAGAGGAAGAAAGTGAAAATGAGGTGTGTTGTGCCGTGGTTCTTAATGTGAATCAGTAACTGTAGTGCGTGAGACCTCAAAGAATGAAAAACCGATGCTCTGGTGGTTGACTGTAGCTGTTCCATTTGACTGAGGACCTTAGTTGTGCTGCGTTTCCTCTGTGTTGTTGGATCACCAAAAAGCATCTAATCCTTTTCTGTCCTGGTACTCCCTGTAAGTGATTGTCTGCCATGAGGTAATTCCAAAAGGAAGGGGCTGTAGGTCTGTTGCCTTGGAGTAGTGCTATAGCTTTACTGTCTTATTTTGAGGCTTAGGAGCCCCCAGTGCCTCCTGTGTGCTGAAGGCATTGCAGAGGGCAGAACTCAGGTTTGACCATCCCCTTTTTACTTTTCAATGCTTTAGAGTTTCCATGAGACACGAGGACTGTTCAAAAACCTGCACATGGATGTCAGTGCCCTGGGAGGCAGCTTTGACTCTGAGGTAAGCCATTTGTGAGCAGGACCAACCTGGGGCAGGCTGATGGAGAGGGAGGCACAGCAGCAGGGTTGGGGAGCATATGAGAAGCCAGGTGCTGTCTGCAGGGGCCAGGGGGGTGCGTGTTGGCGGCAGATTTGTGCTTGAAGGAAGATGCTTGTGGTTTGGTAGGTGGGATTTAAGGAGATGGCATCTTTACCCATGTTGGAGCTTTGTTTCATTGTAAAGCAAAGAAATCCAAAGTGATGTAGGTGTGACAGGCAGGCTGGAGAGGGGCTCTTCAACAGCAGAAAGGTGAGCGCCTCAGAGCGGAGAGTACTGTGCTTGCTGTAGGAGGGAGGCTTGTTGAGGAAGGTTTGCTTCTGTGCTGCTTGTTTCAGCGAGTGTAGAAAGAAGTCTTGTTCTCAGCTGAAGTGGCAAGGGTGGCACTGGGGAGAGCAGAGGGGAATGTGCTCTGGAAATGCCTTTCTCACACAATTCCACAGGAATCTTAAACCTTTCATGTGGGCTGCATGTGGTCACCTAAAAGCTGTTTTCTTTCGTCTTCCACTGCTGACATTCTGTGGCTGGGGCACAGTGTCAGCAGCAACTTGAGCACACGTGTGGGCTCGTGCAGGCATTGCCTTTCCATGCCTCTTAGCAGTGATGAGGCTTAAGGTGACAAGGGCACAATGGGAAGCGCGTGGCAAGCAGCTCTGGTGATGCAGCCCGACATTAATCCTGATGCTGACATTAATCCTGTCTCACTGCTTTGATATCCCTTTCCGTTGTCTGAAAGACAAATTAATTTCTCTTAAAGAGTTTTACAGTATTTCCCTTATCCTGTTCCCAGCACACAAAAACTAAGCTGTCAAGGACTTTGGTAGTGAGCCCATTCGCCGTGCCGAATGGAAACTGCAAAGGCTTATGCTAAAGCAGGGAGAAAGAAAGGGCTGACTCTGGTCTCCAAAGAAGCAGCAGCCTTTTAGGATCCATTTCATCACTGGGCTGTTAATGTGTCCAGAACAGAGCTGTCTTGGCATTTCAGTGCAGGGCCTGAGGAATCTATTGTGAAATGGTACTTGCTGCCCAACAGCCAGGCTTCCTTAATCCAGATGGGAGGCACCTTAGTCCTGATATTAGAACCCTACTGGAAAAGGTAATTGTGGTGTGCTTCCATGAGATGGCAGTAGAAAAGCATTCCTGTGAGCGAGCCTCAGCCTGGCTCTCCAGCTCACTTACAAAACAGAGGGAAGGAAAGGATTTGCAGGGCAAGCCTTACGGGGGGGAAATGTAAGGTGTAATGGAGTGAAGTGATAAAAAACCTCGTGGCCTCATGTAGCCTGTGCATCAGGGTCAAATGCCTGTATTCAGAGAAAACAAATGTGAGGGTTTAGTGACTTGCTGCGACAGAAGGATGTTGGGGGAGAGTTCCACCATTGAAGGTGGGCTAGTGTCTGGGGAGAGGGAAGAGGTGGAAAGGAATGCTACCTCCCTCTCTGGGCTTTTCTGGAGCAAGGAAGGAGTTAACTGGGAAAAAGGCAGTGCAAATGAAACCCAGGTCAGGTGCTGGGGACCTTGAGGTGAGAGGTTTATGTGTCCTTAGAATGTACTCTTGGTGAGAGGGCCTCCTGTAGGAAGCTTGCTTGGCTTGGCTTAGCTGTTGCCCAAACCCAGCTTTCTTGTCTTCCAAATTCCTGAGCTGGAATAGTCACTGCAGACACGTGAGACTCTGCCCTAACATACAGAAGGGCTTTGGGGTACTGTTGGAAGGGGCAAGAGGAGGAAAAGGTCTGGAAGCCCCTCTGGTGCCTGGGGATGTGGTTGCGCAGCAGCAGAAGTGATCCCCTGCTGACGTGCTTGCAGCCCGGGAGGTTTAGTGCTCTGCCTTCTGTCCAGGACAATCTCTGGGTAAACACGGGGAGTCAGGGGTCCTTTGTGTGGTGGGAAGTTGCCACACGAGGCTGCTCTGTCAGATGGAGATGTGTGAACAGGAGCTGTCTGTAAATAAATGCCATGTGATAGAGCTTGTGTGGTACTGCGGAGATGCAGGGAGCAGAGCTACTGCTTCCCAGGAAACAAAGACATCCAGGAAACACGAGTGCAGGGATGACAGTGGAAGGAGAGGATGGCTCCTGTGCCCATAGCCTTGCTCTCTCCATGCTGGGGGAGTGTGGCTGAGAACTGTAGTGAGCCACAGCAAAGCACACAGACATAAAGGGTTTTGTCAGGGAATGTGGGCCTGGGAGCTGCTGAGCTCCTGTGAACTCCTTTCCCAAGCTGGGAAGCTGGGGAGCTGGAGGGCAGGTGCAGTGGGTGAGACACAGGGCTGTGACCTGTCACATCTGGATGACCGGAGCAGCTTGGAAAGCTACTGTGAGGACTTTTGCTAGTGGATGTGTTACCTCACCCACTAGGAGAAGAGCAAAGCAGAGGAGGAAGACTGTGGCAGCTGGGTAGCTGATGCTGCTGCTGGTGATCTCCAGCACCGGAGGAGCCCTGCAGAAGAAGCTGGCAGCCTGAGAGAGGTGATGAGTGGCTCTGATATCATGGCTCTGTTCTCATGATGTCACTGAAGCTGTGTATAGAGCAGGCAGCTTTGTGTGTTGTGGTGTGTACCTGATAGCTGCTTTGTTTCTTTCTTTTGCTGGGTATTGCATTACGTGCACGGAGAGAGGTGTAAAAATAAAACCCCAGGGCAAATGCTACCCAGATGGGGTCTGTCAGTCCTAACCCCCTGTGGACTCCAGTGAATTGTGCTCTTTGAGATGAGCAGGATTCAGTTTTGGGGGCTGCTGTTCATCCTGATGGTTCATCTCTGGATCAGCTTTCCAAAAGCTGGTCCCCTTCATATTGATGTGCTTTTCTCGAGGCTTGTGCTGATCTCTGGAAGTCTGGACATAAGGATTTGATAGGCAGAAATTTCACATCAGTTACTGTCACTCAGCTGCAGGGAAAATGTGTTACAGCTTGTGAAAAGATCAGCAAAAGCCAATTATATCCTGACTGACTTGTCCCAGCCCTGAAATCCATAGAAAATCCATAGCCTGTTTGTGCACAGGGAAAAACTCCCTCCTCCTCCACCTGTGTGTCTGATTGGCAGAGCTCTTCCAGAGAGCTGCATTTGTGATCATTGAGGTGTAATGTTAACAAAAGCTTTGGCTGTATCTGTGCTTACAGCAGGATTCTACCAGCTAAAGAGATTATGCTGGGATATTTTAGCAACTGAGGTAAACTTGCCTGGATAGGAGTCTTTGTGTGCACAGTGTTACTGGATTCACTGGTATATGCTGTTGTGGCATTGTGCTCCTCAAAGGGAAGTCTCTCTGTACTGTTATGTGTACAAAACCTCATTGCTCTCACCTGGCATATCTTTCCTTGGGCGCCATCAGATGTCCTGGAGAGAGGTCTCAAGGACAGCTCTAAAGCAAGCCTGTCCCAAAGGGAGCACAGCCTTCCAGGTGCCCTAAACCCCAGATAAAAGTGAGGACTGCTTCAGTGTTACTGCCGTGGAGCAGTGCCTCTTGCACAAGCCTGTCTGGAGTCAGGAATGAAGGTGCTATCGAGCCTTTGTGGCTGGCTGGTGGTTCAGTGGTGGATGTTAAAACTCTGAGCAGTCACCGCACTGGGAAGGGACCATAGACTTAGGTTTGAATTGCAGGTGGGGCTCTGGGCTGCAGCTCTTTGGGAGGTACTTGGTGATGAGGTTTCTCTGTTGTCCTGAGGGATGCTGGTGGACGATGCTCTCAGCCCTGGGAAGGCCTCACAGACCAACACTGGGCCGGGAGAGGCGTTGTCAGTGCGCTGCAGCGCCGGGTTTCAAGCTGACAGCATTCCAGTTGCACTCTGATAAAAATACATCGTTAAAATATGCGGTCTGTGTGTGGTACATGCTGTACACAGGATGCAGCTAATGTTTGACAAGACACCACAGCATTAATAAAACAGTGAGAAAGTGGGACGTGCTAGCACTTTTGTTTGCATGCTGATGAGGGAACCTTTTCCTGCTTCCTCCTGGCTGTCGTGCTTGTTCCCGTGAGCTGTGTGGCCTCCCCCCTGCTGGAGAGGCACCTGAGCCTCGGGCTGGCTGAGCTTTAAGTCAGGATTGTGGTCTCCCAAAGCTGGTGGGTTCTGCTCTTCGAGTGTGCTGTGTCCGTCACAGCCCTGCTCTGAGCTCAGAGCTTGATCTGGTGCCTGCCCTCTGGTTTGTCCCACGGGGAGGTGGGATGCTTGCAACTTGTCTGCTCCTCTGTGCTTGATTTCAGGCAGAAGTTAAATGTCCAGTACCAGCCGCTTGTAAATTTCCATCTCTCACTGAACAGATGAAGGGTGGAAGCAGAAGTGGGTCTCCTGCAGAGCATGTAGGGTGCTCCCAGGGGCTAATGGACCTAGGGCAACCACAGCTACATTTTATCCATTGAGCCCCTGTGGGTAGATATCCACAATAGGTTAACAAACCAGAACCAAACCCCAAACAGCTGTGAGCCCAACAGATGAGTGTGTTTATCCTAATGGAGTTCCTTGTCTTTGAAAGGGACTTCATGGAAAAGTGGTCTGGATGTCACCCAAGGCTCTGTGACTTTGCTGTAGCAGAACCCATGCTGTTTCTGACTGCTGCATCCTTCCCAGAGAGGGGGTAAAGAATGTTGTAGCTGTAATTGTGTTTGACTTGCTGCCTAGAAGGAGTCTGTAAAATCCAGACGTGCTGAAGAAGGGCAAGAGTTTTCCTTGGATTCCGATGACGCGTGCCCTCCGACTCCCGTTGAAGTCCTTCTTGGCGATGCTGACAGCAGCCTGTCTGACCACAACAAGGATGAGTCCGGTGGGAAACACACTGGGAATGACATACTGGGCAAGCCCGATCCTGAGGTGGAGTGTGACATCTCTGCTGCTGCTGAGCTGCTGCAGCCCCTGGAGAAAAGGAGCGCAGCAGGGATAGATATGCCCAGTGGTCCTGGGCCACCTCGAGGTGCATCTCCAGCTGCTGACCCTGCTGAGGGAGATCAGCAGGGAAACCTGGCTTCTCCCATTGACCCCCTGTCTGTGGGTGAAGAGATGGTGAATGAAATGAGGGAAGAAGCAGCAGCTGATCTGGAAGCAGACGGCCGGCTGGGTGCTGACGAAGTAAGAGACCTCCCTGCATGGTTGGGTTTGGTGTGGAAGCTGCAGGGCCTGTTCCTCTTGCCTTGTAAGGCCCTGCTTCAGCAAAGCTCTTGGAGCACTTACGTGTCTTCTGTGAAGGCAGTGTAAGCACTTTCCTAGTCAGCAGGGTGTGCTGGGGGGGGCACAAGTGCTCTGAATTCCCAGATCAGCATCTTTAGCACTGAGCTGGGAAATCATTCTGTTCTACACACACAAAGCGCTGTCCAAAGCAACCGACAGGCAGAATCCCTGGACTGAGACGTGGGTTTCGAGTCTTGGAGGAGAAATAAGTCTCAGCTTTCAGTGCTGCCATCTGTACTAAGCAAGCAGGTTTATAATGAAGTTCACACCAAGCCCAGCTGTCCGTGCTGCTTTGTTTCTCTCCTTCTGTTGTTTCTCTCAGCTTATGCAGAGATGGGACAAACGTGTAAAGTGAGCTGCCAGCCGTGATACTCACAGCTCCTGAGGGATGTGATGGGAGGTGCGGGGTCAGAGTGGGAAGGACGGTACCTGGGGGCTGGCTCGGAGCTGCAGCTCTCATCTGTGAGCATGGTGCCTCCCTGCCTGCAGCTTTCCTAGCAGGAGGAGAAGCAGCTAGAACTGAGGTAGCTGATTGTGCCATCTCTGGCACCATTGAGCGTCACAAGGTGCAGATGGGTTCCTGGCCTGGCCCCTGCAACTGGGGTGCCAGACAGACACATGCTCTGGTTCAGTGTCTTCCAGAAACGCTAGAATATGAGAGCTGATAAACTCCCTCCTTCCAGTCTAGCTTTGTTCCTGCTGATTTTGATGAGTTTTCTAGTTCCGTTGCTGTGTAACATCCGTAAGAGATGATAAGTGATAAAACTGAGCCTGGAAAACACATTGTGTCCCAAAGAGCTGGAAGTTGAAAGCCTTGCTTTATGCACCTGGGTAGCTCTGCTGAAGTCAGGCGGCTTCTGCAGGTGTTCACACTGAACAGAGGAGCCCTTACTGCAGTTAGACATGCCAAAGTGTACCTTTAAAGACCTTTTAAGACCATGGTACTGTTCTGTGTGTCTTTACCCATTTGTGTGATGGGCTGGGGAGCTCTCGGAGCTACAGAGCTCTGTGCAGAAGGAGCAGAGCACAGTAAACACGTGCCTTTTATCAGGGGTATTTGAGGAGCACTTCTTCGCCCTCCCCAGTCACCTCTCCTGTCCCTGTCCCCCTGTGATGTTCTGTGCTTGTCTTGTGGGTCACTATGTTACAGAGAGGCAGGATTTGGCTTCCCACATCAGTTGCCACCTTGTTGGTAATGCTGGTGTGAAGCTGCAGGGGTAGGACATGTACAGGCTCTAACACAGATCTCCTCTTGGCTTTCAAAGACATCAGAGGCCAGCAACTGTGTGGAGGACTTGCAAGTCTCTAACGGCTTGGACCGTGAGGTGATGTGGCCTGTGGTGAGTCACTAAAAGCTCCTTGTCCCTTGGGTGGGACACGTGGTGCCACACGTGCCTGCAGGACTGGGGTAGCCATCTCCTGTGTCCTGTAACCTGTGCTATTGGTTTCAATAGCTTTGTTCCAAGCTGTGTGAGGATTTGGGTCTGGTCTCGGGGTCTCTGGCCAAACCTGTGTGTGCTCATCGGCCACTGACCCTTTCCTCCTTTCTTCTTTAGGGCATGGGCATCAAAACCTGGCTTTCTGAGCAGGTACCAGACGTGGAGGATCTGTCTGCTGCTGTGGACAGCCCCATGTGCAAGGTCAGTTCTCTGTGTGTGATCAGGGACCAGTCTGGGTCAAACACTATTGTGGTGCAGCAGTAACAGGATGATGCTGTTGGCACAGGGGCTTTGCAGAGGCGAACACAAGTGATGTGCTTAGTGTCAGGAATTACAGCAACACTACCAGTGCATTGGTTTGTCTGCAGAGATGAGATGCAGGTATCTGCAGAAGGAACAAACTTTGAGTACAGGTGGCTTGTGAAGGCTGCAGATGTAATCTCACACGTGAGCTTCCCCTGCCCCAGGAGGTCAGTGGCTTTCCAGGGGAGTGGTGGGAAGCTGAGTCTCTTTCCTTTTGTGGGTATATTTGTCCTTTTCTTTCTCTTAAGCAGATGGGAAGGATTTGTGTACCAGAACACGAGCGCGTAGATGGGAGGAAAAGGAGGCGAACTCCCTCTGACAGATTTTGGTCTAGGGAAGCTTATTTTTAAGCATTTGGCTGTCTTGCCTGCTTTCATGTAAGGGGAGAAACGGGCTCCTTTCAGTGAGTCTGTGGTACATAAAGGAGTGTGCCTGTGCTTGTACGTCTGTGTTTCCTATACTGCTTTAGCCCAGGTTGTAAGTAGGACCAGGCAGCTCTGCCTGAACAAGGGCTGTGCATCTTGAGGTTGTCTCCTTGTCTTCTCAGCATGTGATGGAGCTGATTGCTCAGCCCCACGCTGCTGCTACCCTCTCCTGCACCACCTCAGTGTGCGCCTCCATGTGTGCTGGCTCCAGCTGGGGCTCCTCAGCCTTGCTGACTGTGAGCTGATGGGCTATGCTGGGGGAGCCCTGCGTGGCAACCTCCTCACCTGCCTGGCAGAGAGGAGCAGTGCTGGTTGGGAAGGTGTCTGGAGATCACACCTGTCCTCTTGTGCCTAATAATGAGCATAATCAGATGTGAAGGGAAAACAAGCCATGCGCCTGCTGTGTTCCCCCTTTCCTCCCGCTGCAGCACGGGCGCTGTGCATACAAATGTCATGTTGGAGCAGCCACCTTCAGAGTTCATTACAGCCCTGTCTGGAGCAGAGAGGTGGGTTTGAAACACTGCTGCACAGCAGCTGCACAGCAGCTGCACCAGCACAGTGTTGGAGGGTTTTGGATGGGCTCTTCTGGCAGGAGCTGTGGTAGCTTGCAGGGCCTGTGTGCTGCGTCCTGCTAGACCTGGCTTCTCTGCTGGCAGTGGGGAATCTGTTCCCTTCACCCTTCACTTAACAGGCATTTAAAGCGCTGGCATTCTGTTTGCTGGCCCTGCTGCTGCACAGGGGGCAATGGTGGTGAGGAGATGGAAGCAGGAATGCAATGTGAGCTGGTGTGTGCTGGAGACAGTGAGATCCTTCTGCTGAAGTCACTTGGGATCTGTGCTGTGGTGAGGGAGGAGACAGGGAAGTGGGATGGCAGAATCAGGAGACTGGCTTTGATTTATGAGTGTGGGAGATGTCCTCTGTGGGACAGGGCAGAAAACAGAGCTGCGGCCGGCACTGGGACTGCTGGGGTCCTGAGGAGTGAACTCAGTCCCTGTTCTCTGCAGGCAGGTGTTGTTCTCACCTTCTCCATGTGCCCATAGATTCCTGCAGCCCGTGATTCCCATGACAGGGTAGCCCTGCTTGGGAAGGCCAGTGGGGCAGCGGTGCCGCCGTGGCTGCAGGCGTGGGCTCAGCAGCATCACCCGGGTTATCCCTATTCCCAGTGAGGTCTCATTCCCCATTTATCTCTCCTTTCCCCTCCGCAGGCAGTGGTGACAGAGCCCATTTTGAGGCAGGAAACATTTGCTGAGCTGCTCGCTTTGCGGGAATTGAAGTCATTACTTACAGCGGGGCAGGAGGGAGGCTGGCGGGGGCTGCCTGCGTGAGCTGTGGGCCAGGCTGATGTGATGGAAGGTGACAGCACTCGCAGGGAATCCTTCTGCTGTTTGCTCTGCTGAGCACGTGCACAAATTACTGCTGCTTTAATTCCGTGTTGGTTTAGCCCTGCTCCACAGCACGCTCCCTCCTGTTCCTCCACTCCCCAAGAGCTTGGTGATGGGGACCAGGAACCTCAGCAGAGGATGAGCCCTCACTGCTTTCTCTTGTGGGGTTGTCAGCTTCAAGAGGGGAGCTCTTCCCTCCCCAGGTAACACAGTGCACACTGTATGTGCTTGCTGTGGGGACAGGCAGGTGGGAGAAGGAGCAGCTGATTGCTCCATGTCCAAATATTTGTTGTTCATGTGCCAAGTATTTGCTCTGTCATAAATAAGCCACTAGCACCAAAACCAGTCTGCTCTGGAGCAAGGAGTCTGGAATCCCTGGGTAGGTGAGACCATGGGGATGCTGCCCATCACCATCTGCCTGAGAGCTGGGATGTGAGGCAGGGCTGAGTCCTGGTGTGAGTTTGGGCACAGCCAATACATCAGTTTTCTTTGTGGCCACACCACATCATTTTACTTCTCTGTGTGTGACATTCCTCATTTAGGAGATTTCTGGGGAGTTGAGCTCTTGGTAAGAGAACTTTCAGGAAAACCAAACCTGCATCCAAACTGCTTCGTGCTGGCAGAGCGTTCATCTTCTGTGCTGGAAAAACAGCCCCCAGACCCTAACTTGAGACACCCTGGAGAGCTGAGCTCCCAGGCCTGTTGGTTGTGCTGCTGGAAGCATTCCCGCAAGGCATTCCTGTGATGCTGTGAGACCCTTGGTTACCTGCAGGAGAGGAGGCTGGCGCATTCAGCTGGGATTCTGGAGCAGCCCCTGGATGCTCTGTGGTCCCTGGGCTCAGTGCTGGTGCACTGGACCAGACGGTGCTATCCTCCAGCAGGACCGCTGTGAGGTCCTGCGAGGCTTGGAGGGGGAAGGAGCCAGCAAACCACACTGTTTGCTTTTGCCTGCAGGCCCAGGAGCTGGGAGAAGAGGAAAAAGACCAAAGCAAAGCCAGTATAGAGGAAGAGCAAAGCAAAAGAACAAAAGCTGCTGAGAGGTATGGTACAAACAGAGCAACAAAGGAGGTGTGGACAGCCGTAGCTCTGGGTGACTTTCCTGTCTTGTCCCCCCTGCTCCGCTCTGGTCACTGTAATCTGTACAGACGTTCCCTGTCGAACACCCTGAGATGCTGCTTTCTCACTAAGCCTTTCTCTTCTCCTTCCACCTTCTTAGTACCATCTCAGCAGACTTCAGCTTTGTTTCAGCTTCCTGGTAGCTTCTGGCTCTCATTTCCTTGTGGCTGCCCCACATGTGGAGGTGCCCTCTGCTTCCCTCACAGCTCTCTGCCTTCTCTCTAAGGCTGTGAACATCACGCTTTTGCCAGGGTGGTTGAACGTGGGCTCTCTCGAGCCCTTCCCCTCCCTCTGAGAGCTGCAGTGTGTGGCATTTATAGATGAATCGTGTCAGACCTCTTAGCCTCGACACAGTTCCGTGTACTCTGGGGCACTGGGAACAAGAAGCTGTTGCTGTGCCAGGAACACTTGTGAACAGAAGAAGCTGCAGTCCATTTTAATGACTGCCTGTGTGCAGTTGGGATTTGCAGCCATGTTCTTAGAGGAGCTGTTCATGTGAAGGTCCCTCACAATGTGCCTGCAGGAATTGCCTCCTTATCTCTTGGTACCTGCTTCCCAGCTGTGCATCCTCTCCTCTCTGCCTGTAAAGCTAGCTCCTGCTTGCCTTGCCTCGCCTCTCCTCTCTGTACTTCCAAGGTGAAGTAGGGTTGTAGATGTAAATGTGCCTGCCAGTATTCCCATCTGCAATTTGGACAACAGTGTGAGTATTGTTAATAGGGCTGACTTAGCCTGGGGAGAGTCTGTGAGGACCTGGAAAGAGAGGGGGGTAATCCAGGGATTAATTCAGCATTTTGAGCCTGGCACCCATGCAATCCTCAGCTGCCTGTTAGCCTGAATGGTTGGGAGCTTTGCAGTGCCTTTGGCAGACCCATGTTGGAGCAGTGGGTCCCATTGGCAGGCACTGCTACCTGCAGCAGCCCCAGACTGGTCTGTGCTAACTCCATCTTCTGTTCCCTCTTTTGTGCTGCAAAGCAAGAGGGATCAGAGTGCTTGTGAAACACCACAGCAGAAGAGTTTTGCTTTAGAGAACCCTGATGAGGAGGAAGCCGTGGCAGCGGAGTCGGAGGAGGGCTCGCTGGATATCCCAGGCAGCCTGGAGGAGCTTGCTGCCCCACAGGAAGCGTAAGGGCTCTGTTTAAGTCCCCCGTGTTGTAAGCATAACAGCATTTGTCCCTTTGTTCCCCTTTGTGGTTTTAGAAGCTGGGGTGTGAAGTCGGTGCACCAGGAGATGCAGTTTGGTGGGCACAGCAGTGCTCCAGCATCTCCATATGCAAATCCAAGCAGCTGTTTAACCGAGTGCCAAGTGAACAGCCTGACCTGGGGGGGGGCGAGAGCAGCAGCTCAGCCTTTGGGCTCTGTGGCACAGGAGCTGTGGGCTGGAGGGAAGTTGCTTTGTGCTTGGAGGAGCCTCCTCCTTGCCAGCGTCCCTAATGAGGCTGGGAGCATTCACCCTGCTTTGGGAGATGCTTTCACACAGATGGGGGAACAGCAAAACCCAGTGAATCACCCCAGTTTTCCAGTCACTGGAGTCCTGGTTGCTTTGGGATATAATAAGCTCAGAGCACAGGATGCAGAGTGCAGGTTCCTTGCTAAAGCCAGTGCTCTGTTGCTGCACTAAATAGCTGGTCTTTGCAGATCCATCCCCACAGTTCCTCTGCCACAGCAGAGCTCAGTAGAAGTGGTTGTGCTGACTTTGCTTTCTGTGCTAAATGACAGACCAGCAGGTGCAATGGGGGAAAGCAGGAAGTGCCTCTCAGGACTGAGTGCTGGAGAAGGGATCTGTGATGTGAGGACCAGCACAGGAGCTCCCTTTTGCCCTGGGAATCATGTTGAGCTGTGTAAATGTGTGTGTGTTGGACCGATCTCCCTTTAAGCGAGAACTGGGGCAGAAGGAAGAACATGATGAAAGGTGGAAGTGGCAGTGCAGGAGGTGAACGCCACCTTCTGCAGGCTCCTCTGCAGCAGGCCCAGAGCACGCAGCATTACATGGAAGCAATAATGAAGTGGGTTTATTCCAGAACCCAACTGCTCCTTCCTCTGTCCTGTTCTTTTTGCTAATGGCTGCATAAGTGACCTTTTCTCTTCTGACTCAAGCCTCTATTGCAGGGGCTGCTATTTGCTTGATTGCTGGCAAAACAGAAGTCCCTCTGCCTTAAGCTAGCACAGAGCACAATGAGACCTTGCTGCTCCAGCTTTCAGTAGCAAAGAATGAATTTTTTCTTCGCTCAGTCTTCATTTTCCCCTCTTTCCCCTTCAGCCTCTCTCAGACCTTATAATTTTACTGCTCTCTCTCTGAAAAAAAACCTTAATTAGAAGCAGATTGGGTTTGAATTTGTGGAGTGCTTTGGGCTTTCTGTTGCCTGGAGCTGCCAGACTCCCAGCACGCTTCAGACTGCAATGGCAGGGAAGTATCTGGTCCAGCAGCAGCACGCTGCTAGTCCCTGGGCTGCACGCAGGTACTGCCTGCATCTGCTTTAGTGCCTGGCTTTCAGAGCTACTACAGCCTTCCTGTTCCCCTTGCAAAGTAATCTCTAGTGGGACAAAACAGGAGTTACCAGGACCTGAGTGCTGCTGGGGTTATCAGTCAGAGTTCCTCTGGGAGTCATCCCCACGCTGGTACCGGAGGTAATGCACTGCTCAACCTCGAGCATGTGCTCTGTGTCCCCCAACAGCCTTGTGAGGAGAGCTGGTGTGTACCCACCTTGTGTCCTGCCTCTGCCTGCCTGTGCTGCTGTTCCTCAGCTCCTGTGAGCTAAATGGCAAGTGGACGTGGTCCATTGGGATTCTCTCCTCCTTTCCCTTGGACAGTGGTGTTTCTAGAGGAGGTGGCTCTGGGATTCTCGGTTTGGGGGGATGTTGCTGTTCCTTAATGTTACTCAGTTTTCCGTCACACTTTTGCCAAAGGAACCTTCTCTTTTTGGTAGGCAACCTGAGGAGCAACCTGAACACGAGCAGTCCTTGAACCAGCCTAGTGAGGACTCCCTGGAGGGAGCAGCCGATGAACTGGAGCACAAGCAAGAGATAACACACTTATTGCAAGCACAGGAGGAGAAAACTCAGCAGTTCCAGGAGGAGATGAGGCAGCCAGAGGAGGAGGAGGAAGCTGAGAAGCTTTGTCAGCAAAAAGAAAAATCCCTCAGGTACTTCCTTCTGTTACTCCACCTCCCTCCTGTTTCTCCTCTGAGCTGTGATTTCATTGCTGGGGGCCACAGGCTTGGGCTGCTATAGGCCGTCACCTTGGAGGTGGTGCTGCTTTGCAGAGTTACTGACAAAGGAGGCAAGAAAAAGGCTTTTGGGGAGGAGGAGTACAGGGCTTTGCTGTGTGTGAGGATCTGCACATCTCAATGAGCAGTGGTCTGCTGGCAGTGCTGTATGTGGAGAGCACGGCCTGCCTCAGGAAGAGGAGAGAGCATTCTCACATCTCCTGCAGGATGAGCTCTGGTTCCATACACATGCAGCTTGCACAGTTCTGAACCTGTCTCTTATGGTTAACCTGGGAGAAGTTTCCAGCTCGGTGCTTGGAGCTTTACCACCTGGCCAGCATTCAAACTCAGGCTGGATGGTAGTAACAGGGCTGCAAATTGGAGCATTAGAGGAGATGAGGTTACCCCAGAGGAGCCATCTGAACCTCTGGTACTGTATGTTCTACAGTGGGACTTTCAACTAAGGCTTTAAGGAATAGGGCATCCAGGTTCCTTGGCTGGAAGCCTGCTTTCATTTAATAGGAGCTGATTAAATTTACCAGGAAAACACCCAGCCCCAAGTGCCATGCAGAGTGATACAGCACACTGTAACAGAGGTTTGATGCTCTTGTGCCAGCAGCCAGATTCTGATGCATGCAGGGGAATTGCTGGTCTGGAGCCCTGAGAATGCCTCACTTGGGCAGGCACAGCCAGTGGGAGCAGCAGCTGATCTGTCCCCCTGGGGAGGTGGGTTGAAGATCTTAAAGCCTCCTGAACCCTGTTTCTGTTTTTGGCTGCTCATCTCTCAGGACTCTACAGGAAGATTTGGCAAAGGTCTCTGAGGAGGAAGAGCTGCGTATTAGAAAGGAAGCAACTGAGAGACTCTCAAAGCTGCGAGCTGAAATTGCCGCAGAGGAGGAGAAGATAAGGTGGGAAGTTTTCCTGCCATCCCTGGGGATGTAAACTGCTGCTCTGGGAGGGAAGCATCTCACATGCCACCAGCAACTGCTCCAAGTGGAGATGTTAGCCCTCCTGAGCCTCCCGTGGCTGGTACCCTGCTGAGGTAGCAAGTACAAGGCCCTAAATGTGATGTTGTGTTGCTGTGATGTTGGGCCACAGCTCCGGGCCATGTAAATGAAAGAAATGGCACCTACAAGGGTAGCAGCACTTTGCAGTGTAGCTTGGTTTGAGCGGATGTCTCTGTTTAACAGCTCTTAAGGCCTGTGAAAGCAATTGGAGGAGGCAGACGCTGGAAAACCTACATTTGGTTGTTTCCTATTTCACTGCTGACAGGTCTCCACATGGCTGCTTTGCTGTTTCTTTCCAAAGCCTTAACTGGTACACTTGTGAATGGTGTGCTGTGATTCTCAGTTTCTTCTGGCTTGCATGTGCTGTCATCTCTTGGCTTTGGTTCCTAAATGGAGTCCAGCGGTAAAGTACCAACTTCTGTGTTCTTTGTTGTAAACCTATCAGGGCAGAGCAGGAGGCCACACTGCAGAAACTAAGAGAAGAGTGGGAATTCCAGCAGGTAATGGAGAAGGAGAGCCTGGAGAGGAAGCAGCAGCTTGTTTTGGAGCAAATGAAGCTGGAAATGGAGGAAGTCCAGCAGAAAGAGATGACCAAGCTGGAGCATGAGAAGGAACAATCCCTGAGTGAGCTCAAGTTGAGATTAGATGGGGAAAAGAAGAAGGTGAGATCTTTATGCCCAGTTAGGGCTTGTGTTGCAAAGCTGAAGCATTGAGTTGAAGTAACACCAACATGTGTTTTAACAATGGCTCACTTGAAACAGAGGAAGGATGCTAAGGTATGATGTTAGAAGCTGATTGAGGTGGGGAGGAGTACTCCCCCAGGTTTTATTGCCGTGCTGATTAAATAAGAATTAGTTAAACGGCTGTGTTGCATGTGAAGAGAGAAAGAATTGTGTCTGCCAAGCTAAACCACGCCACTTTATCAGATCACCTCTGGCTGCTGCTTTAGTCCTCCTGAGAGCCTGGGCAGTTCAGATTCCTTCCAGCACGGCATGATTGAGATCCACCGAGGTCTTGTTCCATGTGCTCTGGTTTGGAAGGGGCTCACCGTTGTGCTTTTGATGCTTGTGGATAGATGATAATGGCAAGTGCATCTTGTGTGGCATGTCCTCGCGCACTGAGGTTTTCCAGCAGCCTGTGTTGCTCTCGTTCCTGTAGGCAATGGAAGAGCTGGAGAAGCAGTTTGCAAGTGAACTTCAGCAGCTGAAATCAGCAGCAGAAGAGAAGCATTGTAAGGTAAGAGCTGGTGTCCTTACAGTGTAAATAGTTTTCTCCCACGCTGCCACCAAAGGTGCCCAAGGAGGGTTGGTGTTAATGTTTTCCGCTTGCTAAATGTGGTTCTGGTCTGGCTCAGCATTTGGACAAGCTCCAAGCAGGGGGAGGTGAGACTACACACACTGGTCTTTGCCATGCTGCTTGCTCTCCGTAGGAGGACACTGAATGGATCTTGTCAGAAGGGTGACAAATCTCTGGGGGTGGCTTTCATGGCAGGTCATTTCCAGCCTGCAAACCCAGATAGCAGAGGCACAGAGGAATGAGGAGGCTCAGCTGCGGGAAGACTTGCAGAGAGCAGAGCAGAAAGTGCAGCTGAAAGCCTATCAACTAACAGAATATGAACGTGAGGCAAGTATTCACCTTGAATTACTGATGGTCCCTCACCCTCTCTCCTTGGATGTGTACTGGGGTCTGAGAAGCCACATCCCCTGCCTACTGGTGATGGTGGTGCCTGAAGGGGAAGGACACCCCTACAACGTCTTCCCTCACCAAGGTGCTTTGTGCTACCCAGGCCACAGCCTGATCCCACTTGCAAAGTACTCTGAGCTTCAGGCCCTCTGCTCACGAGTTGTTCCCTGGGGAGGCTGCTGGGGTCTGATGCTGTAGTTCAGAGAAACATCTTCTTGTGTCACCTCTGCAGCTCAGCGAGCTGATGAGAGAGAGGCGCCAGGAAGTGGAGAAAGACCATGAGAGGAAAATGGAGAGGATGAAACAGGAGCACCAGGAGGCCCTGGCACGGATTCAGGATTATTATGAGGAGAAGGTACTGCTGGGCTAGAGCAGTGGGTTTTTGAGATGACTAGTGGCTCTCTCTGGGCTGACACAGATACTTGCCAGTCCTGTCTATCTCAGCCACTCCTAGAACTGGAAATTGTCTTTCTGGGCATTGTTACCATGATGTAAAGCGAATTTAGGCTGGGGTTATAAGGATAAACTGTCAAAATATTCTCTGTGAAGCCAACTTCCATGTGCTTTTGTGGATTTCTGCATGATATTTGTGGGCATCCATTATGGAAAGCCTTCTGCCCCCCATTTTTGACTATATAGTCAGCAGTATGTAACGCAATCTTAGCTTCATAGGCTGTTTCTTCTTTCTTGAGCCATTTCCTTAACAGTGTTGTCCCTGTAAGCAAAAGGTTCTAACCCGCTGTAGTTGCTGTTAGCTCTGGGCTGGCTGGCTGTGCGGCCACGGTGCTTTGCTGGAGAGCCCTGTGCTTCACTGAGCACTGTTCCTGGTTGTGTTTGGCACCAAACAGGAGAGGAAGCAAAGAGCAGAGCTGCAGGAGGGCCTGCTGGGCGAGCTGGGGCGCCTGCGGCAGCGGCATGAGGCAGAGGTGAAGGCACTGCAGGCAGAGCTGGGCGAGCGGCTGGCAGCACTGCAGCACAGGCAGCAGGAGAAGGTGAGCGTGTGCTGTGCTGCTTGGCATTGCCTGGGTGCCCTGGCACCTTGTGTGCCTCCTGCCCTCTACACCACCATGGGCAGGATGTGCTCTTCCTGGTGCTGGTGTGGTGGCAGAGCTCTGCCTGGTGAGGAGGAACTCGTGCTGCTCTTTAACTCAGCGTCTCTATGCAGGAGAGGAAAGTGCAGGAATTGGAAAGCGAGCTGGAGATGCGCGTGAAGACCGTGCAGACCAGGTCAGAGCAGCTCCTGAGCAAGGTGAGTCCCCATGGGTCTTCCAGCCTCACCTGGGAGGCTTTGCAGAAATGCTCAGCCAGGGCTTTTGCTGCCATGCAGGTTACAGGTAAAACTTCCATCTCCAGTCAGAGCAGGGCTAAGTGCTCCTGGCAGTACAACCTCATGGCTGGTCTTTGCAGTGAAAGACAGTAAGTGGCTGTAAAAGTGACAGGGGGATCATTAAAGCCTTTCAAGGTGGCATGTTCTCCTCGGCATCGTGTCAGATTTCAGTCAGCCCCTTCCTGATTTACCTCCTCTTTTCCCTGCTGCTGTGAAAAGAAGGAGGGTTTCTGGATCTTGGGTAGCAGTGGGAGAGGGAAGTACTCCAACTGCTCCAGTGGAGCTGGCAGAAATCACTGGCTGATGCTCTCGCCTGCTAGATCTCTTAAGTCCTGGCCTGTGCCAAGGGCTGTAGATACCATTGCTTCTGTGAGCCCTTCCTTTCCCAGCAGCACTGGAGTGAGGAAGTGAAAAGGTGGAGGAATGCTGGAGGCGAGCAGAGGCTTCACAAAAGCAGGATCTTGCAGAAATGGCCATGAGCCCTGAACGCTGGAGGGGAATGCAAATACGCCCAACTTCTCCCTTGAAGTCAAATAGAGGAGGGGAATCTTGAGCGTGTGTGGGGACAATAAAGCAAAACTGACAACAAGGTTTTGAAATGGTCTTGGGACTTAGGCCTGACTTGTGCTTCAAGTGCTGCTGGGCATCAGCATCTCCTCCCTCTGACGCTCACCTACTGTCTTACCTGTGTATAGGAGGAGTCTCTGAGGAAGAAGAGGCAGCAGCTGCTGGAGGAAGACAGGCAGGTGAAGCAGGAACGAGATGTACGTATGCCTTGGCTCTGGAGAGGTGCTGTGCTGCTCTTCCTTCGGGGATGAGGGCAGCACACTACAACTGTGGATTAGGAGAAGCAAACTGCTTCTCTTCAATTGTGAGTGTGAAGGTCTGGAGTGCCATCCTGCTGGCAGTTTGATCAGCTCCAAGCTGTTTCCTAAGAGAAGGAGACAGTTCTGTTCCTCCAGGGTTGGCGCATGGTGTGTGCCTGTGTAGCTCTGGGACCTCCTGTGCGCTGTGTGGATAGCCAGCTCCAGCACGTTGTGTGCCTTTTGCTTTGGTGCTGGGGAGATAACTGTGAGGGATTCTTCGGCTTTCTTCTAGGCAGCTGCTTTAGCCTCTCAGCTCCGGCTAGAGGAGAGCAAGAAGGAGCATTCCAGCCTCCTGGAGTCCATCCGGCAGCTGCAGAAGTCTGTGGAAGAGCTCCAGGACAAGAAGGCTGAGCTGGAGGCTCAGGTGGATTTGCTGCAGACCCGAAAGCAGAGGCTGCAGAAGCGCAGGAGGTGAGAGCATGAGGGATTTCCTCTGATAGAAACACATCTACCCTCTGGCCCTGATAGAAACCTCACCTGGGCCTCTCCCTTACCTCTGAGCTGCTCCTGTGCTGGACTATATTCCTTTAGAATCCTAATGGTGTTTTACTGCATGCTGAGGGCACGGGGGTCCTGAGCTCTGTTTCCAGATCTATTACTCACTTGCTGTGTGTAATTTTGCCCCTTCACCTCTGCTTGTCACATTCATTTGGCTTCTCCCCCCCTGTCTGGTGAGGTTAATAAGATGCTTCGAGAGACGGGTTCTGAGGTTAGATGGACCTGCAGTGTAATCAAGTGTTGTCTTTTGTGTGGCAGTGAGCTGGATGCAGCCATCAAAAGCAAACAGGACACTTTGAAACAACTGGAGGCAGAAGAAAGTGTGGAATCTCCAAAGGAGAAAGCTGAGCTCCGTGCTGAAGAGCTGGGAGAAGCTAGTCAAGCTGTGAGTAAAGCTGACCGTAAAGGTGCTTGCGGTGTGAGATCTGAGGCTGTAACTCCCTTGAAAATCTCAGCTTTTGTTCCTTCTGTATGAAGTCAGTTGAGATGCAATGATGCATTTTTCTTTGCCAGGGGACATTAATATGTTTAGGGCTGATTTCTATCTCTTATTACTGGGAGGAAAGGCGTGTGGGATACTTGAGTGCCCTTGGAGTCAAAACAGGGATGGAAATGTCTATGTGATTTTTGAGAAGTCCCATGAAGATCATCTGTGGCACTGATTTTGGACCTGGGCAATACCCGGGTGATGGCATTGTGAATTGGATTCTTATGGGGTTCTAGGGTTCTGTTTCCCATACAAATGTCAGTTGTTTCCATGTTTCAACTCCTCAGCACTCATCTGGAGAGCCTGTTTCCCCACCTGCCCAAAGCCATGAGGACAGTGACATCCAGTTTGATCAGTGAGTATCTTACACCAGCTGCTTCTGGAGAAGGGTTTGCTTTGGTTTCACAAGCAGGAGTGCACAGTACAGAAAGGCAGGAGCATGTGTGTCTCTCTCGTGTAGTGTCAGGAACTACATCTCTGCCGAAGGGATCTCCATCAGGAATGCCAAGGAGTTCCTGGTGAACCAGACCCGCTCCATGAGGAAGAGGCACATGGCACTGAAAGCTGCAAAGCAGCAGTGGCGCCAGGACATGCAGAAGGCCCAGGAGGTGGTGCAGGATCCGGAGAGCTCCCAGCAGCTGGAGGGCATGCGCAAGAACCTGGAAGAGGTGAGCAGTGCAGCCCAGTCGCTTGCTGCAGTGCAGGAGCCTGGCTTTAGTAGAAGCTCTTGGGACCTTCAAATGGAGGAAGTATCACCTCCTTTTCATTGGGGTGGACTGGCTTTGAGGCTTGTGCTCAGCCTTCTGCACATTCCGTTTCCCATACTCTCCAAGATTTGGGAGCAGCTTTACTCCAGCAGCGTCATTTCCAGTGCTGAGTAGAAGTGAGATGATGAAAGTCATCCCGACCACTAATGCAGTTCTTTCCTGTTGTTCCGGTTCACTTCTCCTCCTTGGCTCGGCTCTTGACCCCCTGCAGGAAGCCAAGCAGTTGGACAAGATGAAGTCTGCTATGCGGAAAGGACAGGTACTGCTCAAGAAGAAAGAAGAGAAGCTGAGCCAGCTGGAGTCCTCGCTGCTGGAGGAGGTAACCACCAGCATCACTGCTGCTCAGACCTGCCCGGCTGCGATCCAACCTGCCCAGAGCCTCTTTGCCTGTGCCGGAGTCTTCCGCAGGGCTGTTGGTCCCTGTCGGTGGGGCTGCTTATTGTGACCAGAGAGTGGTGTTTGCCAGTAGAGCTGGGTTTCTGAAACACATTCTCTGAGATCAGAATAGGGACTCAAATAAGACATGTCTTAAACCACAGCAGCAATACAGCACGTCTTATTTGGCTCATTTTCCTTCTTTTGGCCAGCTTTCAGATGAAGACACACTGAAGAGTGCTGCATGCAAGAAGATGGTGACTTTTGATCTCAGCAGCTCTGAGGACACAAACAGCACATCCAGTGTAAATGTAAACCAGCCTGAATGTAAGTGCTGACTGTCATTTGCAAGGGAATTGCAGTTATGTTTATGGCTGTGGGAAGGGGTACAGTAGAACTGGGAGGGATGGGGCAGGGAGGCCAGATGCTCACACTTGTGCATATCCAGACCTGTCTGGCAGGCCCTATTCTTGCAACGTGGGAGGATCGTGTCCTTGCTGTCATGGTTCTGCTCCACTGTGTGCCCAAGCAGCCTCCAAGGCACAAATCCTGGCTGCAAAGCCTCTGTATCCCGCTTACCACAGATTGGTTTGCCTCAGCTTGGAGTGTAAGGCACAGGGAAGGTCTCCTGCTTCCCTTGCCTTCCCAGTGACCCTTCTTTTCCCCTCTCTTCCACCAGTTGATTTGAGAGCTGATTTGCAGGCTGCCCCTGAGCCAGACAAGTTCAGGTTCCTGACAGAGTCTGTGATGCGTATCTCTAGTGAACTCGACAGGGTCCTTGGTGTCTTGGGCTCTCTCAGCAACCAGCAGTCTCCACTCTTCACCTCGACACCTCGTGACAGCACTCCTGTTTCTACATGTGCCTCCTTGCCAGGACTTCATGCAGGTGGCTCCCTGCTGCCCCCACCAAGGACGTCTTTGGTGGACCAGTTGTCCTGGAGCTCTGGGATGAGCTCTAGTAACTCTTTTGCAGCTGGACGGTCAGTGGACAGCATCCTGGCAGACAAATGGCACAAGTATTTCCCAGGTAAGCAAGTCCCTGTCTTTACTCCGTCTGCTTGCTTGCTTTTGATTTCACAGCCCTACAAGTTCTCACCGTGTTCCCTCCAGCACTGGTGAGGCCAGATCCTCTGGTGCTGCTGATAGGAAGGGTGCTAATGAGATAAAGAATAAGAGCTTCATTCCAGGAAGTGCAGCATATGGCTGATCTGGTTTCTGAAGCAGTTCAGCCTTTAGATTACACCCAAGAAAGCAGTCCTTGCTCAAGAGGGGAGCAAAGGAGCCCTGCTTCACTGGAAGCCTCCTGTGACCTGCAGATAGGTTCACCATCTCTGTTTCCTTAACACCACTCTGTCCTTGGCAGGTGGCTTAGCTTGCAGGGACGATGTGTACAGGAAAGCAGATGCGCCCAGATATAAATGCTATTGATTTGGGGGGGCCTATATTTAATCTCTGTTTTCCAGGTGGATTCCCATCGCACACTGGAAGTTCCAGGCTTCTGGACAACAAGCTGGGATATGTACCTGCAGAGTAAGGGTCTTGTTCCTTGAGTTCTTGTTTTATTGCGATGCTTTACTTTCTGTGGAATGATTTATAGGTCACATCATATACCATGTAGATAACAAAATTATAAAGTCCTTGTTAAGTAGACCAGTTAGATGTCAGCAGTTACTCACTGCCACATGCTCAGTCTTGTAGCTTGTGGAGTAAAGCTGCCGCCGTGGGTGCAGGATCATTTCTGCCTAGACCCCATTTTTCCCACTTGCACTGTCTCTTTCTGTCTCCTGTACAACAGGGAGCAAATCCGGCTGTTGCAGCGCTCCCAGTTCCAGAGCTGTGAGTCAGATGGGACAAGTATTCAAGGAATGGTTGAGATGAGCAACAAATGGCTGAAAAACACCACGAGGGAATCAAAACTGTATCCTTTGCCTGAGTTCCTAGTTGCGCTCCAGCTTCCTGCAGCAGGTCGGAGCAGACAGCAGGAGGTGAGTGAATCGGGAGCTGTAAAGCACTGAAAGCATCAGGGACTTTGCTACGGGCATTCCCTGCTGAGCAGCCTGCAGTGAGGACAGTGTCTTGAGGCCAGGGTGCCTGGAGATGCGTGGACGTGGCACGTGGGACAGCCATGTGGTGGGGCAGGGCGGGCTGGGGCTCCCTGGCCAAGCTCTCCCTCGCTCCAGCTCCGTTTTAACACATGCTGTAGCATGTGGTTGGGCCAAATGAGTGAGAGCTCCCTGTCCTGTCAGTGGGGATGGTTCCAGGCTCGTGTTGTAAACGCATTATATCGGAGCTCTCGATATTTCCTCTGCAGTGTAACTGGTATTAGCAGCAAATCCCTCGGGCTGTCCTGAGCGCGGTGCTCTTTTGAATTCCCTAATCCCCCTTTAATTCCATTTGACTTGGGTGCAGCAGGCTAAATGCAGCACGTGTGTGCAAGCCTGGCTCCTGCCCCTTGGTTCCTGTCCTGTCTGCTGGCTCTGCTCATGCTGCTAATGCCTCGCCTAAGCCAGGCTTTTCCTTCACCCAGCTGCCAGGCCTCTCTTCCCAGGGGCACAGAAGCCCCCTGCCAGCAGCTCCAGCATACTTCAGCTAAGGCTGGATGAAAACAGGCAAATTAAACTCTACCATTACTAAAGGGTGGGCCTTGGCTCTGCAGAGATGGTGATGGGGCCATACATTGGTTTCTGTGATTCCTAACCATCTCTGCTGTGTCTTTGTGCTGTGCCCTTGAAATAAAGTCTTTTTACAAGAGAGCGGAGGAAGGAGGAAGTGAACTTCCCAGGTGGATTCTTCTAATCCTGTAATGTGTCCAAATATACTTTATAGACTGTTTAATCCAGTGGTGAAACATCAGGGCTTCGATAAATCAACACTTCTCTCATTAGTATTCCAGCGATTGTGAACCATGGCTGTGAATCACAGAGACTTGGAGGAATTGGTCAAGGGGGAGGATGTGGATCCAGCTGAGGCTCTGCTAGAGGGAATGTGTCAGGGAAGGAGCCCACCCTGGGGCCCAGCAGATGCTTAATAGCAGGTGGGCCAAGTCATCTGCCTCTGGCACGTGTGTGAGCAGGCAGTGCGAACGATGACATGGCTGTGGGGTCCAGGGACAGCGTTGGAATGGTAGATTCTGACTCAGGAAATGCTCCTCTCTTTTGGAGTGGAAGCAATAGGAGCTAAGCTGGGAATGGCTTTTCATGGCTCCCTGCTTCTTCTTTGTGCCACGCCAGCCAGAGCTCTGCTGCAGGAGCTCTTCTGTGTTAAGGATGTGCAGCATGGAGCAGGGATGGTGAGAGAAGATGGGAAGGTATCTACCCAGCCTAGTGTGGATGCGACAAAGCCCCATCTGCATCCTTCTGTGCCCTGACAGGGACCTGAGCTCAGCTGCCAGGCGGTGGCTGCAGGGATGCTCCTGTGGGAGGCAGGGAGCTGGGAGGGGGCAGATGGTGCTGCTCTAACGACAGGCAGGAGCCAGGCTCTGCTGGTGCAAGCAGGGAGTGTGCTCTGTGCTTGTCTTTGTCACTGTTTCCTCCAAGCTGACGTTAAATATTTTAGGCTTTAAGGAGCTGCTGCACCACTTTGCCATTTTGCCTGGTGAAGGAGGCTGCGTTTCAGGGAATCCCATCTGTGAGGCATCATCTTCAAACCGCTCTCCTTGGATGCTGAGGCTGCTGCTCTGCACCCGTTCGTGCTGGTTGTGCTCCTTGTGATGCGCAGCAAAGGCAGAGCCCGCCCTGCTTCGCGTCCCTGTGCGCTGGCACAGGGGAGCGTTCACATGCAAAGAGAAATCTATTTTTGATGAAGGGAATTTTCAAGCTCTCGAGAAGGTTTGAACATATTTTTTTCCCTGATTTCCTTTGGATTTTTTTCCTTGCTGTGTCCTAGCACAGCTTGATCTGTGCTCAGGTCCATGGGTGCTAACCAGGTACAGCCTAGTCCTTCCCTAGGAAATCCCAGCCAGCCTTTACCAGCTGTGACTGAAAGGGGAGATCCAAACGCAGGTTTCCCATCTCCTGTGGGATTGCACCAACCCGTCTGTAGGGGCTTTGCTTTTGGATTCCTGGCTATTGCTGGGACGCGTGGCAATCGTCCCAATTGGGTATCGCAGAGGGGCACCTGAGGTTCTGGCAACCCAGGGAGGCTGTGCCCAAAGCCACACATTGCACTGAGAGTAATGCCTCTTCTCAGCAGTAACTCGTTTTGAGCACGTTCCTGTTCAATCCGGTGGTAGAGGCTGTTGTGGTTTTGTACTTGAATTAAACAAGCCTGTTTCATACCGTGGGGATGTCTGAGCCTCTGTTCTTCTCTCGACAAGATGTTCTGCTGTAGCCCTAGCCATCAGCATGTGCTTCCCTTGCACATCTTCCCCTGCTTGGCTCTGGGCTCTTTCATGTCTTGTCAAGGTCACTCCTGGCAATTCCCAGGACCGCTCCAGCTCACGGTGCCTTTATCACCATTATTCCATTGAGTACCAGGCCAGGGTACGGAATGCAGGGGCCAAGTGAAAGCTGAAAAGCAAGGCTACAAGCGCAGTTGTTGGGCTCTCAGCAGCAGGGCAGCTTTATACGGCCTCATCTCTGCCCGTTTTGTGGAGCCATCACCCTGCCTCATTACAGTGGCTGTGGAGCTGTGTGTCAGGGCCAGAGTATGGCTGCGTGCAGTGAGGTAGGGAGCATCCTGTGGGGAATTGAGCCCTGGCTAGGGACTGCAGATGTGTAACGTGGCCAAGGGAGATGGGGAGAGGGGAAGTTCAACCTCCCCTTGTTTCTCCAGCTCTGATTCTTCTGCACAGTGCATTGCTCCTGGAAATCTGAGGGTCAGATGGATGGGGATGTGGGGCTCAGAGTGAACCTAATGTGATCCAAGCCATTGGTACAGCCACACGTGGTCAGGGGGTGCTTGAGGCACGTGGATGCTATGCACGATTGTGCTCTGCCTTCGGTGGGAGGGTTGGAAAGGAAGGAGTGTGACTGCTGCTGTGCACCCTGGGGAGAGGAAAGCTGTTGGGCTGGTGGGGCTCGGGAATAACAGTGTGGAGCAGCTGGTCCTGCAGACACATAGGCCGAGAGTCGCATCCTTCAGACCGAACACAAACCACCACAAACCTTGCATCACCCCAGCTCTTACTGCACATGACCTGCGCTTTGTGTCTTTGTGGTAAGAGCTGCTGGAGGAGGATGGCAACGCACACTGTGCAGATAGGCACTTGTGGGCACAAATCCCCGTTCCCACTCCTGAGGCAGCCGCTGTGCAAAGAGCGCAGGGATCCAAAGTCCCCTCTGCGCTGCAGGTGCCTGCTGGGTGCAGGAGGCTTTGCTGTGGTGCTGTGCAGAGCCAGCCCCAGCCCGTGGGTGTGCACACAGGTGTCTGTGCATGGACACAGGGAAGAGGATTTGCCTTTCCTGGCCCGTTGGTGCTGTATGTGTGAGAACCACAGCGATTACAGGAGCAAAAGGACAGTGCCCGATTACTTTGCCAAGATGAACACAAGCCCTAAGCTCATTAAGGGGCTTGGCCTCTGCCTGCTGGAGAAGGATCAGGTCAGTCCCTGGCCATTTGGAGACCGCTGTGCATTGCTCCAAGGCTTTGCCTCCCTCGGACACCCCAGCCATGCTGGGAACCCTGATGACAGCACTGTTCTTTGTGGTGAGGGCGTTTGGGCAGGTGAGTGCGGGCAGCCTGGAGCATTCATCGCTTCCCTTTCCCTTCTGTGGGTTACATTATGGAGGGCAGCAACGTGCCCTGGCCCTGCTGGGTGGTGTAGGGTGCAGTGGGAAGTGTCTATGCCACTGTGAGCTGCAGCCCAGCTCCGAGCCCTGCCTCTCCGTGCAGGGAGAGGAGGTTTGCCATGGTGGGAATGGCCTGCTGTGCCTCCCTAACCTGTGGGTCTGCCCATGCGTTGTGCAGAGCTGTGTGGCCTCAGCTCTGCAGCCCCACTGAGGATGAGCCCTTCTCATCAGTGTGGTGCCATGACACACACTGAGCATCGCCACAGCTGCTCACCGGTGATGTTCAGGGGGATGCAGCTCTTTCTGTTGTTCTGCTTCTGTTCCCTTACCTCTGCCCATCCTCTCTGTGCCCAGCTGGGGAGCAGCCTGTTCCATGAGGAGCCCCTGCCATACCTGGTGTACCAGCCCCTGCCTTGGCAAATCCAGTGTGTGACCCAGAGCCGCCGCTCCAGCCGGGACAGCGAGGTGAGGCTGGACATCATGGCACCAAGGGATGTGACCATAAAGGCTGCTGGGGCAGTGGGCAGATATCTTCCTTCCCCTTTAAAGACAGAAAACATGGTAATGCCTGAGGTAGGATAAGTTGGAAAACATAGGAAAGGTGTTTGCAGACAAATTCAAGCTTATTTTTAGGGACGACAATATTCCCTGGCAGAGCTGACATCCCAGTGCTGCCGTTTCATGGTAGGGGACACAAGCCCAGCAAGTGTGGTTCCAAGCTGATGGGAATTCTGGTCTAGTGAGGCCTGTGCCAGCGTGCATCCGCAGATGCTGCCAGCGCATCACAGATGTGGGGTTTGATACAAAGCTCTCCTGCCTCTCTTTGGAGGAGTTCTATTAAATGGAAAGTAATCAGTGCTGTTTAATGGAACAATAGTGTGTGTGTTTGAGTTTCCTAAAGGGGATGGTAGTGGTGAGCTTGGCGAGGGGAGCTCTGTCCCTTTTAGAGGCCTGCAAGGGGCTGTTCCTGCTGCCTCTGCCTGGGGTATAACTGACTGCGCTGTATTTGTGCTCTCCACCTTTCTAGAGAGGCAGGAGCTCTCGGCACAACAGCATCTACTCCATTCCTGGAGAGAAGGGTGAGTACGGAGCAGGCAGGAGGAATATGGGAAAGGGATGGCTGTGAGTGTGGGATGCAACAGAAGAGCAGGAGTTGCCATTCCTGGGCCATTTCTGGCCCCTTTCTTCCAGAAAATGTCTCGGACATTATTAAGGGCTATTTTGGAAGATGTTTCTTAATACCTGCAGTATCAGCAAGTGGATATACATCATAACACACATACATGGGAGCGTTTGCTTGCCTACCTCTTCTCGTTAAACCTGCCCATGGAATCGCATGTGTCACTGTCCCCCATCCAGCCCCTCTTCCTCTTCTCCCTGTCCTTTGTCTGCCTCTCTCCTTCTCGCTCCTGCCTCTGAGGCTCTGCCCTCCCTGCCCAAGTCGAGCACTCAGCAAAGAGGATTTGGTGTTTCTATTCCCAGTGCAGCTCGGATGAAGGAGGTGAAGTGCAGGGGAGGCTGAGCTCTGATGTTCTCCCTTGGTGCGTGGACCAGTACCTCTGCTGTGGGGGCCTCACTGCCCGGGGAGTGGTGACAGCCCCTGTGCTGACAGTGGCACTTATCCTGGTGCAGCAAACACATGTACCACATCGTCGCCCCGGTGGCCATGCAGGACGTACGTCCCATGTACCTTGTTGAGCAGGGCAGGAGGGAGCTCATGGCCAATGCACCCCTTTTATTTATGCTGGTTTACTCTGCAGTTTCTTTTAGGCTGTGAATAAAAGTGGGTTCAGGTGAGTTTATGGAGCAGCATCTGGCACGAGGGTTTCTGATGGCTGCTCCGGGGGTGCTTAGCAGTGACACGCTGGCTGAAAGGAGCGCTGCTGAGTGGCTTTGATTCAGCTCCTGTTGAATTTCACAATACTTCCCTAATGCCACATTAAGCGGGAGGTGGGGAGGGCTCCCATTTGTCAGCGTGAGAGCTTTATTGCTGTACAGTGCTGGGCTGTTTTCTAATCTTATTTGTGTGTGTGAAAGTAAGTGAGCATCATACGCGGTGATTAAATGTGGGGAAGCTGAGGTCTTCGGGGACTAAACCTGCATAAATAGAGGGCTTAGAGCTGCCAGGGAGGATGGGCTCTTTCCTCTGCCTCCTGTTCCCTGCTCCCTCTTCCCGCACATGTGCTCTGGGAGACAGTGGGATTGTGCTTTCATGGTGGGGACTCTCCACCCTCCTGCCTGTGGGTGCCCGCAGGGAGCCAGGGGCACGCAGAGGCCTCTCTGACCCCGTGGTACCTCGTTTGTCACCTCAGGAAGTGTGAGCCCTGATGCCAGCAGCCAGAGCAGTGACCCTTCGGAGAAGGCGGCCGTCACCATCCAGACCCACTTCAGGAGGTACCAGCAGCAGAAGCAGGAGAAGAAGTAGCTGCGTTGGTTGCCCGTGCCCTGCACTGTCCCTCCTTTCTGCCTGTTCCGTGCCCCAGAGGGATGCGTGGCCATGGTGACTGAACCTGCTCCCTATTGCATAGCTTTGTGTATGTGTGTGCTCCGTGTTTGTGGTGGTCACTGCTCAGAGCGAGCTCTCGTTCCTGACCAGTCCTTCCCCGGCACTGCCTCGCTGGCCACAGTGCAGGTTGAACCTCAGCATCCCAGGAGTGCACTGACAAACCTGTGCTTGGTGGCTGCGATGGGCCCTGCACAGCTGATGGTGATCATGGCTGGCTCATTGCTGCCCTACAACACCCCTGCCCTGGGCCTCCATGTTCACTCTGCCTCTGAGGCTGCATGGGATGGCTGCCTTTGTCCCTGCTGCAGGAGCCAAGGGATGTGCTGTGGGAGCTGAGCCCTGTGTGACCATGAGCTGATGCTTTCCTGGGGGAGAACTGCTTGGGGTGCTGGGGTTTGGAGGAGGGAGGGGGTTTGGGACTCTTTCTCCTGTGCCTCCATGTGTTGAACCTGCTCTTTGCCAAGTCAGGCTCCTTCCTGAGCCATTCCAGTGCTTGGGTTGGTGCCTGCTGGTGTCCAGTGGTGCTCCTCTGATGGCTTGAGTGTGGCTTCCACTGCTGCTTTGCTGGGGCTGATCTGTACCCTTAGAGCCCTTTCTGTCCTCTCCAGCCACAGAGGTCCTCAGTGCGAGGGCTCCATCCCCAGCTGCCCCCACTTACCTTCCCATTGGGAGTGCTGGTGTTTGGCTGGGCTCAGCTGGTGCTCGTTGTGGGTGGCACTGAGTGCTGCTCACAGGGCTGGGGATGTGTCTGGCACCGTGGTGATGGGAGCTCTGCTGTGGCAGCCTGGTGCCAGGAGGAGTGTGTTGTGTGGGGTGTGCTGCAGCACTGGAGCTGGTAAACCAGACCCTAACCCAAATCCAGCACATCACGGGGCTGAGCTTGGTGCTATGGTTTGATGTGGAGATGGGGGGGTCTCATGCCTGAGAGCGGGAAACATGGACTCTGCTAAACTGCAAAGCCAGGGCTGGGGAAGGGGGGTTCTTGCTACGGTGCTGAAGGAAATCTCTGCTAGCCAATTACAATAAAGATGTACTAATCTGTGTTAATCTATTCTTCTGCTTATCTCGCTAATCCCCTTGCTCTGCAGCTGAGAACAGACTTGCCTTTTCTTGCCTCTTCTATTTCAATCTGGGGTTGGCACACAGAGCTGCTGCTGTGACACTGCTTAGAGGGGGGTGGCACTTGGTGCTTGTTAGAACGTGTACCGTAGCAAGGTGCTGAAGGCAGATGTGCCCTGGGCTGGGTTTGAAATCCTTGGGAAAGGCTTGGCACTGGTCACGGGGGAGGCACGGGGCAGCACTGGTCACCCTGGGTGACTGCTTTAAGGTAAGCAAGCAAGTTCTTCCTGCTGCAAAGCCTGATCATTCAGTTGTGCACGTTCTGCCCACAAAATCCACGTGTTCCTCGAGTGCTAAATGGGAAACTCACCGTGGTTTTGTCTCCAAGAAGCTGTTGAATGAATAACAAAAGCCATGTGTAGAAATGAAAGTGATTCAGAACGGATCTAGGGGGTTTTGAATAAAGAAAAGCCAAACCCAAGGTGCGTACTGCAGCAGCACCCTAACTCACATGTCACCAGTAACATGGAGGAGATGGAGCCAGTGGGCAGCAAGCATGGATGGAGAAGGGATGAAAACATGAGCTTCAAATGCCAGGCAGTAAGGAAACGGTGCAGGTAATGAACGAGGGCTCAGGTTGGAAAGGCCCAGTTCTGCTGTGGGCAGCTGGACCAACTCGAGCCCTCCTGGGCCACAGCAGCAGTGCCTGGTGCCTGCATCTCAGAGCCCCAGGCCCTCCAGTTGTGCAATGGGGGAGATCTGCCTGGGCTGCTGCTCCTGCTCAGTGACACAGCACTGAGGAGTGCTGGGGAGCCTCATGGCAGTGTCGTGTTGTACTCCTCACTGCACCACAGGGCATGTAGGTCATATGTGTGTGTATAGGCGTCTATGATATCGGGATCTAAGTGTGTTAGTTGTGGTGGTTATTGTAAATGCGTTACAGTAGCTTCTGTAACTGAGTACTGTTGGAAATCTTGTGATTCACTTTGCAACTGCAGACTGCTGCTGTGTGATGTTTGTAATCCTTGGGATGAATGCCATTGACCAGGGCTGAGGCTAAGTCTCGATCCAGCTGCACAGAGACTCCTCCGAGAGGGAGTTTTAGAGAGCAAGGGGTCTAGGCTGAACCTTGTGACTCAGTGAGGGCTTTCCTTATTCTCTATGTTTCTTCCATTAGACTCAACTTTGCCTTTTCAGCCTTCAATCTTTCCACCTCGATTTCCCCCTGAAATTCCATTAGACATAAACCATTGCCCAAGTCTGGGACTAGGACTAGATCCAGCCCTACCTGGGCTCCAACAGGAGCTTGGAGTGCAAGGGGGTGCAGTCTGCACCCCGTGACTCAACGGGAGGGTCTCCTTCATTCCTCTGTCCCTTCTGCTTCTACACACAAATCTCTTCAGCCCAATCCTGTATAAAGCACTGCCAGTTCTGCCATCATCTCTCGGTATGTATTAGAGGGACCCTTGCCATGGCGTTGTGTATAGATGTCTATGGAAATGAGTTTTGCTGATGTCTGAGGGTGAGTTGCACTGTGTTAATGTATGTGCCATGAATGACCTTGATGGGGAGCAGACACCACAGCTCTCTGCACTGTGCTGGATTCAACAGCATCACCCCTGCGCTGTGCGTCACCGTTCAGCTATGACTTGAGGACAAGGGTGCTGTGCTTCACCTTCTGTGCCTGTGCAGCACCAGGACCAAGAGCCCTGCTGCATGCATGGCACTGGAGCTGCACTGCTGTACCGGGGCCGTGGTGGAGCTGTGTTGGGGTTTGCTGTCCTGTGCTGTGGCTCCTCTGGGGCTGGAGCTAGGCTGCAGTTTGGGCTGCACTTACCGGTGATGAGGAGGCACTGGGGAGGTGCTGAGGGGTCCTGCTGGGTGCTGCCATGTGTAGGACCCCGCTCCCATCCCCTCCTTTCCTTCCTCTGCAGGCTGGCGCAGCACAGGCATTGGATTTACCTGGATCCATCCCAGCCCTTGCACCACCTCAATCCCTGCCGCTTTAACAAGCACCCGCGTATAAACATAACCTTTATTGCACACAGCGCTGGGCTTTTTTTCATAGAAAAAGGTATTAACACATAAGCATTTGCAAATCGAAGCAACTCCTGCTGTTTTCAGCACAGTAAAATAGCATGCAATGTCTTGGAGACGTTCCTCTTCAAAACCACCAACAAGATCAGGGGGGGAAAAAAAAAGTCGCTGAGTCTTTCCTTGTGCCCTTTCAAAATGATGTGAAATATATAGATGTTTACATATATATTATATTTTTAAATCTGTAACAGCAAATTCTTTGTGCCCTGGGTTCTTTTTCTGTTCGGAGGAGAAGAAAATAGCTTCATTTATACAAAAGAGTCCTTTTATGTACAAGTTTGTTAATTAAATATAAATGGCGCAGGGAAACGAGCAGCATCCGTGGCGGGCGGTCTCTGCGTGGTGCCTACACCAGCGTGTAGGACTTGGAGTAGGCTCCAGCCCCCTGTTTTTGAGACCTTCCTACCCCTGATGTGCTCATTTCTAGCAGTGAGTCCCTGGAGCCCCCCACTTTGGAGTGCGCGGGGCCCCGCTCGGCCGTGGGGGGCTCGGTGGGCGCTGGCGCGGCGCTGGGGGTGGGCGCAGCGGCGCTGGTGGTGCTGGGCATGGGCAGA
>JASSUY010030766.1:47396-63565 GCA_032466535.1 Forpus xanthops | reverse complement strand
TCATGAAGAGTCCCTCCCCAGCATCCCTATAGGCCTCCTTCAGATATTGGAAGGCTGCTATGAGGTCTCCACGCAGCTTTCCCTTCTCCAGGCTGAACAGCCCCAACTCTCTCATCCTATCTTCCCTGTTACTCTTGATTACCTTTATTAAAAAAATTAATAACTCAGGACCACACAATTCCACTTCACTCAGGGAACTCTTAGTTCAGCTGCTATTCAAATATCTAAGTGCAATCTGCAACTTTACTTATGAAATGCAATGTTATTTTCTCTCTACATTTAACTCTACTTGTTCAAAGATACACTGATGAAGCAATTAAGGCAGATATATTATTAAAGTTGGCACAGAATTTACAGCCTCTCTTAAAAAGTTCAGTATTTCAATGAGGTACTTAAACATAAAAATGAGAACTATATATTGAATACAAAAATATCACGAATGCTGTAAAATCAGATGACTCATGACATTATCACCAACAGTAAGAGAACTGCAAATGCATTTTTCTGGCTTTGTATTGTGTGTTCTTCAACAGCTTTCTTCCCATACAACACAGACTCCAAACTTAGAAATATTTAGGCCCATGCCTAACTTTTCAGGGAGAATAGCATCATTGATTTAAAGAGTGTTTAGCCCCTATAAATGTTACAGTGATTGCCTGTTTGTGGGATTAGACCTCATGGGGCCCGTTTCCAAAAGATAAGTGCATTACATATTTTTGCTGCTGTTTCTGGGTTTGCCATTAAAGTTCTCTCCCTCCCTCTCCCATCTGTTTTCATTGCCTCCTATAGAAATATCACAACACTCCGGGGTAAATAATGATTAATTTAATTACAAACTAACTGTAACTTATGCAAGACCCTCCAATAACTTACCTCGAATCATGTGAGTGTTTCAAGATGCAACTGTAAATCTTCTTTTTTCCCCTTTTCTCACAGGAGTTGTCGCAGTCTTTTTTTTTCTGATGTTTTGCATTAAAACTCTCCCTGTACTCCAGAATCTTAAATGAAAACAAAACAAGAAACACTCAGAATGAAAATGTCATTTCAAGCCATTGGTGGGTGTCTCAGGGGAAATCCCTGACCTTTCTCCAATGTGTATTTCATTATCTAAACCAAGTGTGATAACTCCCTGCAGCAGAAGCAGCATGAGCACTCTTCTGTGGGCTGTCCTTAAAAAGACAGCCCCAAAATCCCCTAAAAACAAAACCACACACACACCACAACTCCACTATTCTAGACCACTCAAAACCATATTACTTTTAAAGCCTGACAGATAGACTACAAAGTATTCATCTAAAGCACAATTCAGTATATACCAGACTCCACAAATTTATGAAGGTGAAAAGAGAAGAAAGTCCAGAAATACAAATCAGAAAAAAAAAAAAAATCATTATGTAAAGTATCAAACTCTTACATGGGAGAGCAATCAGCAGTTTTATTATTATTACTACCACTCTTGTTATCACTAATAATATGTACACGGCCAACTCCCTAAATCTTCACTGAGTTACTGTAGTATTTCTGTAGTAGCAGCGTGGGGGAAGTAGTAGCTGTGCTGGAGAAGCAGTGTAGCATTAGCACTACAAAACCCAGCCCAGCTGACGGGAGAGGAAGGAAGGGAGGAGGAGCGACAAAGCAAATGAGTAAGAGAAACTGGCAGGTCTGTAATACAATCAATTTTGACATTCTCCACCATCACCAAAAAAGGTCTGAATGAAGGGGTTTGAATTTTTAGTGAGTGCTGCTACCAGAAACCTTTCTCCCCAGCTTCCATTTCACCCTCCTTCCTCTCCCATACCTGCACCAAGGCAGGCCAGGAGCCAGCTGGGTACCTAAGCCTCCAAATCAGGCTCTGTCAGCAGCAAAATTCCCTGGCTATGAGAAGCAAACACGGCCAGACAGTGCAGAGTTCGCCTTCCCTCTGAGAGAACAGTCTTGCATTTGCATGGCCCCTCCGGATTACAGGCATCTCAGTTATTTTTCTACAAACAATTTTTCAACCAACAACTACATTCATTCTTGCTCTGTAAAAAGTCTGAAAGGCAAACAGTTCCCAGGGCTACACCTGTGACTATCCCCACTGAAGCCAACAAACTTTCAAAACACAGTGAAGAAGAGGGGATGTGACCTTGCAAGCATGTAAACCAGATCACTTTGGTTTTCTTCCTCAGTTAGGACAGACAGCGCTGAACAATTTTTACACTTCTTTTAATAAAGAAACAGAGATTATCAGCAGCCTCCTGTGATGTACTCCAGAAAATACAACTTTTCCAAAAGCCGTCAGAAATTCAAAAATACAGCTTTCAACATCACTGTTTATTCCCCCACACACACCCAGAGAAAACAACCCAAAACTCTGAGCAGGCCAACACAAATAAGGGGGAAACTCTGCTTCCATTGACACCTGCACAAAGGTTGTGCCTGCGTCACCACACTCCTAAGCTGCTTACAGTACAAACAAATCCAAAATACTCAAGTTAAATTATCCTGCTCCTCCACTTCACTGTGCTTGTTCTCACTTACACCGTGTTGCTGCTTTCAAGGAGCCTGCTCTCACTCAACATGAGTAAAGGTTGCAACAGCTAAGCCTACAGACTTGAAGGAAGAGGACAAAGCCATCTAAAGCTGAGACACAAATCCAGAAGGCTGGAAGTTCAAAGTGAAATGAGGACAGCCTGTCCATGACTCATGCCACCTAGAAACTACTCTTAAATTAAGAAAGTGTTAAAAGGATTATTTTATGGAGTGTCACCCTGCTGAATCAACTAAGTTCTGCTTGTCATTTTTTTCCCCGACACAAATACAAGGTAGCCAGGGATTTTAAGATTAAAATCAGCATAAAATCCTCCTGTTCTCACTCACATACTTATATTTTTAATGCTCCATTTAAAGAGATAAAAAATGCTGTCTGAGGGACAGATATCCAGCTATCCTCCAGGCTTTTTGCACGACCTATGGGAAGATGCTATGTGACACTTTCTGAAGGGCTGAAATAGCTCTGAATGACACTTGAGCTTCTACAGGGCAACTAAAGTGTAAGAGTTTGGCTCCTAATGTACATTGTCACGTAGCCCAAATATTCCTGTGCCTCAGTTTCCCCTTCCTGTACAGCAAACATAAGAGTATTCCCCCATCTCAGAGGGCTGATGCAAGGAATACAACACCCATGCTGATTTAGTGGATAATCTGGTAACATGGACAAAGTTATAGATCTCTTAATTCACATGAGACTGAAACCTGACATCCACAGAAAAAGGCCCTATAAACCAAAATGAGGAGTGAGTCATCAGCCTGGCCCTCAGAAACCGTTTTGCTGGATAGCCATTTTGCTTGTACAACTCTCCTCTCTTGGGTGCACCCAGTAAGCGTGGGGGAGACTGAATGGATTCACTGTAATCACACAACAGTTTTACAGCTGCTGAGAAAAGGCCTATTGTAGCCCTGCATTTTACTATCTCGAGTAGCATACATTAATTTGCTGTACAGCTTCCATTACCCATCTGATCCTCACAGAAACAGAAGCAGCAAATCAGGGTTAGACAAATGATAAAAGATTTAACTGTGACAGAGAAAATTTTCTGGTTTGCTAAAAACCAAAACACAAACAACAACAAAAACTTTAAACCGGTTCTGCCCTGCTTTTGGGGGGTTGGTTTGTTCATTTTCCTACATCATGACATTGTGAGCCAAATTGCACAATCAGAAAGGGACTGCAGCCCTGCCATATGCATACATCCTCTTCCTGCTGTCATTGTCCACTCATGGCTTGCACTCCTCTGCATTTGTTGTATTTTCTCAGTAACCTGAATGGTATCAAAAACAACTGTGACCTCTTACTACAGAACTATTCAAAGCCTCAGCTGACAGATAATGCTGGACTTTGCAAAAACATGGAAGTAGATTCGACAGACCCTTCTAAATGTCTTGATTTTTCTACGTGCTGTCGAGTCAGGGAGAAAGAACAGTCCTGAATTACACACATTCCTCCCAGCATTCAATTACTCCACTCTCCCCCTTCTGGAGAAATGAATGCAGCTTCAAACAAATTAAAGGAGAATTTTGTCAGCTCTTTCATTCTTGCTGGTGCAATAAATGAGGTGGTACTCAGCTTCTCTAGCCCCCAGCAGAACCAAATGAAGGTTCACTCTGAAGTACTTCCTCCTCCCATACACACACACCAAACACGACATTAACCCTCCCAGCTGCAAAGAAGCAGAATTTGTCCAGAGTCCCCTGAAAACAGCAGCATATCACACCTGCAGAGTGCTGTACTGCTAACCTCCAAGCATTTAATGATGGTCAGTCAGCACACATCTCCTCAAAACACTGTAAGACTGGACAAAAAATTCACAGGGTCTTTTTTTCTGCCTTCTTGCTTCAGAGCTGCAGGAATGCATCAGGTGCTGTGCAGACTGGTGCTCAAAAGGCAGCTATATTTTGCTTTTCAGTGAAAGCTGACACAGAGAATATCCCTTGCTTTGGAACCTCAAATATCACAAGAGCAGCAGACTGATAAAATGCACCAGCGAGACCCCTCTTTTTTCCTAGCCTTCCTTCATTTCACAGCAGTGCCTCTCTCAAAGGGCCAATGGAGCTGAACAGACTGAGCTGGTTTTCCATTCTAGTCAACTCATATGTTTCCTAAGTTAATACAGCTTGGCTCTGACAAAACCTGATAAAAACCCACTGCAGTGGAAACAAAGAATCAAGTAAAGAAAGAAATAAAACCCCGAGAAAAACTACAGATAAAGAAAGATATAATCTCTGCTCATACTTTTTGATTTGGGCAGGCTTGTCTGCCTCCAAGCCCGGGCAACAGATGGGACTGCAGTCTCCCTTGCTGACCTCAGGCTAGCAATTCTGGACTGGACCTGGACAAAACCACTGTAATACTATCACATATGACAGTACAGAGCCAAGGCCAGATCATAGCAAAACCGATTGCTAAAATATGGCCTCATTTTGGGACTAGCTATGAAGGACTAAGAAATGGCAGCACCCTGCACACCTCCTGTCATGGGGACAGGAACTGTTTTCCTCACGTCTCCCAAGAGCAGGCCCACTACCCTCCCTTGCCTCTGCCTAGGATCTCACAGGTTCAGACACATGTTCCCACCTGGTACTGACTCTTTTTCTTGCCTTCTGCTTGTAAGTGCAAACTCCATAAATTCCCCTTTTTTTTCTTAACAGCCGAAGAGTGACTGTATTGCACGATTTTCGGAGTGAGGACTGCTGGCCCACCCTCACTGCCGCCATGCCATGACGCAGCCTGCTTATCACTTAAAGGTGACACAAGGCCACGCTCTCTCACCTACCCAGAGAAGTATTAGGTGTTTCCAAGCTGTAATCACCCCAGCCTACCAGGTACTGACCTTAGGCCCTCCCTGGCACCTTAAGTGCCTCCTTATGCCGGTGCCTGAGCAGAGCACGAAGGCCAGAGACAGTCTCGACTGCACCACAAGTCAGCAGCCTTGTCCTGTGGCAGGGAACCCTGTCATACATGTGCTTGTGCTCATGGAGGCACAACTCACCCTCACTCCCAGCTTCTGAAAAACAAGAGTGCTAATGAGCGACTACCATACACTCTCCCTGGCCGAGCTGGTCTGGACAGTAACACCCTGTTGTAAAAGTTCAGGGTGTCGCACATCAAAAGCAGCAGATGAGTGTATCTCTCGGCTAAAGTGCAAATATAGTTTAGGAAGAGACTATTAAAAAAATTGCCCAGAGAAGCTGTGGCTGCCCCATCCCTGGCAGTGTTCAAGGCCAGGCTGGATGGTGCTTGGAGCAACCTGGTCTAGTGGAAAGTGTCCCCGTCCATGGCAGGGGGTTGGAACTGAATGATCTTTAAGGTCCCTTCTAGACCAACCCGTTGCATGATACTATGAAAATGAAGTAAGTCATGATTTGCAACATCCAGATAACATTCTGGGTTCTTCAAATAAAGGGCTCTAAAACAAAAAAGCAATTTTTATGTTCTCTGTGAGGACAGGTCTTGTATTTTTTTCCTATTCCCTTCTGCTTTACTTACTCAACTCACCTACCTTCCCGCTAGATGAGGTCAGATTCTGAGATGTAGTTGCTTCCTGTCTTATGTAGAAACAGAATAATCAGTATTCCTCATACATTTACATATCTCCAGTGCCACAGAGTACAGGATACCAGCAGAAACCTGTGGTGACCTTTGTTGCAGGAAACTTTGGAGGCCTGACCATAAGCTTTTTTTAGAACAGAAATGTGACTAAGCCACAACCGGCACCACTGTAGTTTGGTCTTACTTTTTTGAGATCAGCAGGACTATGCCAGCAGCTTGGCCTGTGACTGCAATCTTCCAGGAAGAGGAAAAAAATGTCCTCTGCCTGAATTCAGTGAGTTGTTTGGCTACAGAGCTGGTTGACTTTTGTAGCCAAATCTATTTTCTCAATCCAGGAGAGACAGGACACTGAAAAAGACAAAGTTTTTGTGTAACTCTACTAGTCCAGACTTTAAAAACAAAACCAAACCCCACTGTACTACTGCTTCTGTCATCTCTACTTCTACTTCCTTTTCTTCAACGCAAATCGTAACACGAGCATTTCAGCAAATACCAGGTTTGGTAGTAGGCTCTCTGGGCTGCCGATTGTCAGATCCAGAAAGCAGGAGTGTCACATCTGCCAGACTGACTCTCACACCTACTCTCTAAGGTAACATCATATATTTTTCAAGTCATGCTAGCAATAATATGACATTACATCTCACCATACATATGTTCCTCCTCTGCCTTAGAGCACACACCAAAAAGAGCCTACACACAGAGGATGCCCTGCCAGTATCTTACAATGAACAACAGCCTCAGTTCGGTGTAATATCTGACCACCTTCTTTAATCTAAGGGCATGAACACTGTCTCTAGTGACACACGCTCTTGTCAACAAGTCAAGCGCAACCTGCTAAACACTGATCATTACTGGTTAAGCATCTAATGAGCACTACTTGGCATTGTATAAGCTCCTTAAAGAAGTTACAATCCTTCTTTCAGCAGAAGATACTTTCTTTCTAACTTCTCAAAAAAGCCTTCCTTCACTGAAGACTACTCATACCAACCTTCCCCTTTCAGTAGGAACTATGAAGAAAAGAGAAGAAAGAATATTAAGAAAGAAAAATTATGAAATGTGTTTTACTAACTGGTACAGCTACAAGATCAGATCACTGAAATACACCTTCTTTCCACCCCTTCATCCCACAAGGTCTCTCTAGGAAACAGATACCATACTGCTTTTGTTCAGGTTAAGGATGTAGTTTTTAAAACAAGTCTCCAGATAATCCATCCTGCCTGGGTTTTTAGTTGCAATGTGGGGTGGTCCTGGAGTATATGAACTCAATCTCTCTTGGGAGGAACTAAACTAGAAGCATCATGTTCTCCAGAGCAGGCAGTCAACAGCACCAGACTGCTCAGAAGCAAAAGCAATCCTGAAATGTTCCTCTTACACACCTCAGGTCCCAGCACCAAGTTTTTCACTATAGAGATAGTCTCCATTTGGTCCACATTACTTGCTAATGTAGGCATAATCATAAACATAAAATATTCTGCTGTCACTCATCTTTATGCCACCAAGTAAGATAATCTTATTATATTCTACTGTAATATTGCAACAATGTAACAGTGACAACAGCAATGGCATATTGAAGTAAGCAGTGCACAGAAGACTACATCAAAGTAGTTTCAGCTAACCTAATTTCTGTAGTTTTACAATGAGTTCTTCTGCTCTTTAAAGTATTTCCCCTTCATCTTGTACCAAAATATTAAGGAATAGTTATTGAAGAGAAAAAGTCAAAAAACCCCAACTGGATAAAAAGACAGAAAAATGTATCACCTTCCACCCATTAAACCTCATGAAAATAACTGACTTTAGGCATTAGTTGTAAAAAACAGCCAGCTGAAAATTTTAGGCAGTAGTGCTTTTTTAAGGTGACTGTTGTCATTTGAGCTTATGTCAAACATCCTCTTGTATTTTTTCTCACAATGGATCTTGCGTTCTCTTTCAAAATTTCATTAAAAAGACTTGACATTAAAACCTTGACATTTCTCATAACTGAAGTAAAAAGACAATCATTGCATCTGTTTTCAGTGCATGAAAGGTAAATAATCCTATGACGTGACATCTAACTTTCTCAGCTACCTTTTGACATCTATTAAAAAATACCTGCTGAGTCTACAGAAGTTTGCAGGCCACGTGGAGGTCTTCAGGCCACTAGCTAAAAGCTACCTGTCTACACAGTCCAAGATACTTATGGAAAACACTATTAGGAACAGGGAAAGGAGCTTTTCCTCGGAAGCTGTTTGCCCCTAGGAGCAACAAGAGCATAATATTCAAGAGTTTCACAGAAACACTTGCAAGAAACACCTTGCAATGGAAACCTCCTTGTGTTCCTGGTGCAGGAAACCAACTAACCTCATTGCTCCATCTGTTCAATTTTTGTCAGCAGCTCTGGACCTGGCAGCAAATTCATGAGCAAGAGTGTCATTGACCACTGTGCCGAAGATCTGGCTGAGGCCAAATGAAATGTTTTCCTAGTGCTCAAATACTTCTTGAAGGTTTCTCCCTTCATGTGTCTTCCACTGGCCCTCCGTGCAGTACACATCTCAGAGCTAACTGTGAGCAGGAAGTATGTGTAAAATTCACAGCCTCTCTTCACTGCCACTGTCCATTTTCATGAATGAAATGGACAAAGTCAGCAGGGGAAGCTGGGCCCTGACATGACTGCTACCATGCTGTTTGCCCTCTATTTTCAAAGCACTGTGGATTTGTATTCCTTTCCTTCAAATATATCTGTTTCTGTGTATTAAACCAGTCAGAGACATGGTTTCTAATGTGGTCAGTTTTTAAAATAGCACAGCTTTGAGTCTAACTCCTCGCCTTGTGTTTCTGAGTGCCATCGGAGAAGATCCTGGACCTTTAGTAATAGTTCAGCGCATTAAAACTGTTTTCACTAGCAACTCTATGCACAGGACAGAAAAGGTGAGTGAGTGGGCTCTAGCCTCCCAGCCCAGCTGCACTGACAGCACTATGTTGTATCTCTCATATAACTGTGGTCACATCACCTAATTTCTGTCTCAGGCTCCATTCATCGCTTGCAGAACATGGGAAACAGGAGTGAAGGTGCTGTTGGTTTAGAGCAGAGGAAAGCTGTAAACCTAAAATACTACATTTATTAGGAAAGTGTGGGAGAAGTAAAGAAAGTTAGGATATTCTCCCTCCTTAGAATACCAAGCAAATCCATAAGAAGTGGAATACATTAAGGCTGGTTTCTTGTTTCTTTGCCTCTCATGGGGAGGTGACCCTATGCACAGTAAGAAACATGCCCTGAGCAAAGCCAGCCCTGTGCTGGGAGCACTTGCAACAGCTCACACATCAGTGTACTCTCAGATCCATGATAAGACGGGAGAGCCTTTCCTTCTGAAAGGTCACTAATTGCTGTCGTTATCCTACCTCCAACTGCCTGTTTCACAAAACTGCAAGGAGTTCGAGGATTTTGTGATCTCAACCACTCTGTTCAATTTAGCTGGAGTGGCCAGAGGATTCCAACATTATTGCAGACAGACTGAGAGAGATGGTGTGCTCCAGAAAAAAAAACAAACTAAAATATCCATCATTCTGATGAAAAATGATGTTGAATTGGCAAAAGAGGTAATTAAATGGATCTGATGTTAAAACTGGGAACTGCGGTGCCAGTTCTGCAAGCTTCATTAGTATCAAATCCAAGCAGTCTTGCCCAGGGAGGTTTATTTTACTTACGCTGGTTGGAAACACAGCTTTACTTTTACTCACTGTGAATAACATTCTGCTTATGAATAATATTAGATACATTTTCTGGGGAATTAAATTTTAATCTTTCCTCTGTTCCATTTCTTTAACACATTCCGTTTACTACTGTAACTTGTTTGTGATATTACTGTATTGAAACTACAGAAAGTGGGACAACATTTTGTTCCTATGCAAGACAGGAAAAGTGCATCTGTAGATTTACATACAGATAACAGATTCAAATCTGTTTGAGATGACACAGGACAAGTAGGTGTCTGGGGTTTTTGGGGAGAGGTGCAATAAAGTAAGGGTTTTTCCCCTGGAGGATCAAAACAAGGTAGATAATGTCAACATCAGGAACAAGGCTGAGCTTATGGAACATTCACAATCATGTACGTGGCTATGTATGTCTTATTATTTTTGGTGAATGGAGTTTGTAAACAGAAAAAAAAAAAAAAAAACAACCTCTAATTTATTTAGGATATTGCACCTCTTTGCATATGTACTAGTCTGGGCTGCAGTGAAGCTTAATCTCTCCAGCATTAAGTCAGACCTAGGTTGAAACTGCTTTCAACCTGCTAATATTTGTCATGACAAAGCCAGCATGCAAGTTTCGTTTTCTAGCACCAAGCAGTGTCAATTTTAATATTATAATGTCTTTTCCAACATTCCTCGAGCTCACATCTAGGGTTTCTCTTCGGTGTCTACAGCTAGTGACTGCAACACCACATAACTTTCCTATGATGACTGTCCTGCAGAAAATGAAAGTAATCCTTTAGCCACTCTCTACAGGATGGCCGAGGTTTGCAAGGAAACAAACTGCACAACTTTCTTTCAAATGGGCAAAACAGACACCATTTTGCTTTCAGTAACTGGTGTGTTACTAAAAGGAAAGCCAAAAATCATCACATAATTGCTTTAAAAGAAGTAGAGCAGTGTCTAAAAAGCTACAAACAAGTCTTGTATTAGACCATGGACTCACGTTTCATGCTAAAATGCACATGCCTCAATACATAGGTATATTTTTAAATGTAATATAAACTAGATTAATCAAAATAAGGCTTTAAGCAAACAATTAAAGATTTTGAAAGTTGGCAAGGACCATTATGCTCTTTTAACTCTTATGCTAATTCATAGGATAGGCCACACCACTTCAGCCTAGAATCCCCTCTACAGGGAATCATCCTTCCATTGTATGTAAGAGAGTAGCTTCAAGTTCAAATATTTGCAGCATAGCATTTTCACAAAAGCAACCAAACTGTATCAAAAGGTTTCATCCACCCATGCCTGTGCAACTTTCCTAGGCCTTTTCACAGTTATTACCAGGATCTTGTCATTATCTTTAAAAACAAACTGTTCTTCATTGTGAAAGTGAACTGTTCCCCTGCTCTCCCAAGCTCCAATGAATGTGATTTTCACAAAGCATTGACACATTTGTACGACAGGAAAATGTTTAATTAAAACAAACTGAAAAAAACCCTTCACTGCCATTTGAATATTTTTTTCAGAAATGCTTTCCACGTCCCTTAAGAACTTCATGAAATTAATATCTGTTATTTCAAATCTGTGTCTTTGAAAAATAACAGCTGATCTGCACAAAAGGCATGAAGTATTTTAACTTGCTTTATCTTTTTTAACCATTGAAGATTACTGGCATACATGAACAAATAGATGTGGATTTCCACCACTTCATATCCCATCAACATCACGAGCCACCCACTGGAAGGAGGTAAAGAATTGTAACTTCGGGCGTTTCTGCATTGTATGGTTTTGCTGCAAAACCTCTCTATCTGAATAAGCCAACAAGGCTCGCTCAGGCTCCAAACCATTCATGTACTTAATTTCAGGGGCTTCGGGAAGTGAGCAGAAGCTCAGATTTGCAAGTTAAACACCCGCACAGCCAGAACTGTAATCCAAGCCAGTCAGCAGTACTGCTGTTAACTGTCTGGTGGAGTCAAACATGTCTCCTCTCCTCCCAGCTCTCCCTCTCTTTGTATTTCCAGAAGTAAGGAGGAGGATAAATAGGCCTTCTACATTAGTACTAATCACCTGTTAGTCACAGTAGTCTGAAAGGCAAACTGACACATCCACTCATTTTTACTGTTTCCAGTATTTATAGAATTATTTCTCCAGGACTGTGAAGTAGATGCCAATTATTACTAGAATATGGCATGCAGAAGCTCATGTATATGAGAAAACATGATCAAACAATACGCAGCTCATTAAAGGAAGTTTATAACTTCATTCCCTGCCCTAATACTTTATCTCCTGAAAATATTTACCACACCACCTGATTAGGTTGAGCTGCTTATGTATTTTGAAAATACAAATTATGCCATCAGTCATTCATTGCATGACAGTAAACTTGCAATTACTCAACCCTGCAAGCTTGCACAGTGCACCAAGGTAGGCAGAACCCAGCCCTAAGGGTCAGCATAGCATGAGACTACCCAGTCTTCACTGAACTTAAAGAAAATTCAGGTGATAGAACAGCTCCTGTTATGCTCTGAAGAGCAAAGCTTGGACCAGCTTTAACCCTGTGCCAGAGGGAGCTGAGCCTTGTCTCCTGTTTACATCTGCAGGCAAGGTGAGTGGGAAGCGCTTGCAGAGGAAGAAGTGGCTAGCACACTTTCCCAAGTGTATAACAATGCTACCTTCAGACTGATTTCTCAGAGTTGTGCATCTACGAAAAGAAGGCACTGGACCCCAGTCCTATGGTAAAACCTACTGTCTGTCATTCTTTCTCTTCCCTCTCCTACAGTTTGCTTTTGAGCTTATGCTCCTTATACAGAGGAGCACTAAAGATTTGGTCCTTTGCATATGTGTAGAAATATACACCCAGGGTGCCACCCTTGGCTGGCAGGAGCAGGATCCAACTCTTCTGGACTGTGACAGCTCAACATAATTTGCCCTATAACCACTGAGATTGACAGGCAACTTAAGGACCTTGAGAAATCTGCCCTTAAGCTTTTACACACATCCTCATTTCTGTCTCTCCTATCACACTTAGAGTAAAACCCCTCCCTACACAAAACTGGCAATAATACCTGCAGCAAACTAGTAAGCAGAAAAGAAATTACAGTGTATGCATAAAATTCATACTGCTTGGTATTTATTTCCAGTCTCATGTATCTATCATAACACAAACTATTCCTCTAATGCTAAACAGCTGGTTTCATCTGTTGATGTGATATGCTTTCTTGATTCACATGATACTGGATTCGCCCAAGGCTGCAACTCATTCAGAAAGCTAGCACAAATGCCATGTCCCATTTCAGATCCAAATGAGGCTTTAAAACATTAGCCTAAATCTGCATAAGCCTCATGCCTGACTCATTCAGGGCAGAGACCATGGTGTGAGCAAGTCTCTCTGCATTCAGAAGTCTCAACCTAACCAGCATGAGTGGCATGAGACAGGTAGCTGCAGAGGACTGCTCTTCTGCATCTCCTCGTGATGTAGAAGGCAACGGCAATTGGTCCCACACAGATCTGCATAGTGCTAGTGATCTATTTATACTGCTCTAGCAGGCTGAAACTCTGCATAGAAACTGCAGCCATCTTTTCAGCTCTCAAACTGAAGAGGGGTGGATGTCTCTAATTCTAATTCCCATGATGTTCCCTGCAAAAATGACAATCATTTTAATTTTGCGTGGGGGACAGCTGCTGGTGTGTTTTGTATGTCTTTCTCTATACCACTTTCAAGATTCTTACACCTTAAGGATTACCACTTTGTCACTGAGTTTTAGATTCCACATCTGTCATTTATAATATGGCTACTCAAATAAAATCCAGGATAAAACTTCTCCACTAGGTCAAGTTATAGCCAGCAGGCACTATGACTTTCTCTTTTTTTTTTTTTTTTTTCTTAAAAGTATGATAAGAAACAACAACAACAAAAAAAGTCATTTTAAGTCATACTATATCCAACTGTCATTTGTAAGACTTTACTGTATTATTAGTCAGAGCTTCTGGTGACAATATAACCCACAAGGATGAAACCTGAGTGGTTTATACATGTCATCAGAGCCTTAGATAAAAATGCCACCTTAGAAAGTGGGAGCATTTAATTTTCTATATTACTTTTGTACTAGTATAAAGCATTCACTTAATTTACATCAGCAACTTCTTCAGGTATTTGTAGCTGGGTGATCTTCTACCAATAATCTAGTTCTCTTTTTTCAGATCTAATAGCGCTGAGCTCTTTAGGGTTTGGTTGCTTTGTTTTGTTCTGGGTTGTTTTTTTCTTTTCTCTATTTTTCCAAACCAGAGCACAGTGTTGCAAATGCAAAATTGTAACCCTCACCCACTAAATACCAAATTCTTTTTATGAAGAGGCATGGATTAGTTATGTTATTTGGTTAACAACCGCATGGTGTAGTGGCTGGTATGAGGTATCTGTATAAACATATGTCCACAGGCTGTAAAACAAATTTTTAGTTCCTGCAGAAAGGCTAAACCCCACTGAAAACTGCCTGTGAAAGAATAGTGACTCAAATTACCACAGCCATAGTTGTGGACATTACAAATAGTTACACAGTACCAGTAATTGTGTACCATAACTTGATTGCTGACTTTCCTAGTATTGAAAAAGCTCATAAAAAATGGACTGTTATCAGACCAAAACATGTAAGAGAAAAAAGTAAAAACAAAAAGTCACTAGAATGAAAACTAATTAATTTTATAGGAGTTTTCCATCAGCTTGTATAGCTCCACTGCATCTCTGCTGTATTCATGGCTTGCATGTATGTGTATGCACACACAGATACATACATACAATTTCGAGAAGTTGAGGACAAAGAAAGAAATAGGTTTTATGAACAACCAATGAAGTAGAAATTCAAGAACTGATTCAGCAAACCAATTAACCACATGATTAATTTCCGTTATCTTCAGTGGAGCTTGACTACAGTTGAATTGTTTGGTGAATGAGAGTCCTCAAAATACAGTGCTCCTCAATCCATTTATCTGATCATGGCTTTAGGTGGAATGAAAAGGACTACAGGTATGGAAATGCTGAGGTTTAGCAAACTAGAGGCTTGTAGGAAGGAGTTTTACTAGTTAGGAAAAACTCCATAGTGGCCTCGTAAATTTTCATCACCTCTAGCAGTTTCTGAATAATGCAATAGGCGTTCTGGCAGCTGTAATCTGCACAAGAAGTTCTACAATGTCTCAGCACTTTCTGGGGACTAGGAGCAGTAGGATGGCCTTGCAACACAAGCAGAGATTAATCATTTTCTAATGCACAGTAATAAATAATGTATCCCCCACAGTACATAAATTAAAGCTGTAATTCCATCCTGATCCTGTGATGACACCAGAAACCCAAGATGGAATTTCAGCCTCGTTATGACCAGTCAGGACACACATTATTCCTCAGATGACGTTCTGAGAGTTGATAATGAACTGAGAAGTTCTTAAGGCATTACCAAAAAGAAGTGATGTGTAATTACAAGCAAAAAGCAAAACTATTAAGTCAGATATTGTTTGCAGAACTTGCTAAACTAAGCAGTGAATCTCATCCCTGAAAAGACCACTCAGCAGATTTGTAGCAAAGCAAGAGCACTACTACTAGCAAAACCCTGAAAGTTGCTTTATAGTATCACAGAGCAATGCCTCCATCATAGTAAACAGAAAGAAATTAAATGCTAAAAATTAGGTTTGTACATTATGGAGTCCTTAAAATGCTGAATTTAACTCCTCCTAGAACCATACACAGTATTTTACTCACAAGGCATCCTACAGGTGTACCATGACAACCATACGGTATCAGGAGAAAGTCACAAATCTGCACTCTCTTTTGGCAAGAAAGCTACTGAACAAAGCGAAACATTCATCACGACAATTGTTTAGTCCTTCTGATGAATAAATATGTGTTTTACACACTGCAAATGATCTAACAAAATTTCATGAAGAACATCGTCTTAGTATCCTCCCTGCAGGTAACTTCAACAAACCTTATTAAGGCTCTACAGAGATTTTACAAATCTAACAACAAGCATTCTAATGGAAAAAAGTTTTTAAGAATGATGACAGGAAGCCAAAACAATCATCTGTCTAGAGTTAACTGCTGTATTCACCCTGGTCTTTGCAAATCCTTCAAGATTTCAAATAGGCCTGGAAGCAGTTTTCTTTCAGACACAAGAAGAAAATAACTTTCTGACCATCTTACACAAACAAGGCACAAAACTTTACAGGATCAACTGTGACCTGAAGTGGCTAAAGTTCTGAACTTTTTCACACAATATTATTCATAAATTTATCTCTCTCCCCACCTTTTTTGATAATGTGAAATTCTGAAGTCATGCTCACTCTTTCTTGGGGGGGGGGGGGGGGGGGGGGGGGGGGGGGGGGGGGGGGGGGGGGGGGGGGGGGGGGGGGGGGGGGGGTG
>JASSUY010030766.1:0-47345 GCA_032466535.1 Forpus xanthops | reverse complement strand
CTATGTTCAACTCGGCCTTGAACACCGACAGAGATGGAGCATTCACAACTTCCTTTGGCAACCCATTCCAATGCCTCCCCCCTCTTTCCACTTCCCCTTTTTATGATGTAACATAAAGTGTTCAAATCTGAACACTCTGACTTATATTTCCTACATTCATATTCGAGCATCTCAACAGCATTGGCCTTGTATTCAAGGGGCTACTCAAATGGAGATACTTAGCAATTCTTCCATTCTCTTTTAATCATTCTGGTAACTAGTAGGAGTTAAAATCTGAATGTAACTATTTATGTCTCTACATCTGCATTTAAGGACACCCGTTTTCCAGGAACCCATTTCCTCCCCTTTCGCCTTTCATGACTATCCATACAAACAAAAAGGTATCAAAAATCATGAGACAAGGACAAAGAAAGCAAGACAATCAATGCCTAAAGCTGCATGCCTCCATGGTATCACCTCTAAATAGCAACTTGAAACCTACTCAAGAGACTTACATAAGTCATGACTCAAGAATTAAAGCAATGAGTGCCAAAATATTCAGAAAGACAGTACCCTGTGCTCCTAGTAGTAAAGGAGTAACTGCTGAGAATATGTAGTCCTTGCACTGTAGGAAAAAAAGCAGTAAGAACTTAAGAGAGCCACAAAATCACAGAATGGTTTGGGTTGTAAGGAATGTTTAAAGATCATCTATTCCAAACCCTCCACGGCCATGGGGAGCAATACATTGCACTACATCAGGCTGCTCAAAGTCATCCATTCAAAATCATCCACACAAGCTAAAGCTACACACTTCAGTAACAGTAGTACCGCACTAGAAAACCTTCAGTCAGATGTGATCTCAGAGGCTTCTTGTATCTCAAATACTTACGTAAGCTCCAGAAAAAATAGTAACATAACGCCCAAAGTATGCCTCCAAATGCTTTTACTTGGGACTCAGAGAAAGTAGACGGTTTTCTACAGGCTCTGTTAGCTAGCAGGTTACACTGCTCATGAAACACTGCTCATAAGGAATGGCAATCTAACAGAGACTAAAAGATGACCCTGTAAATAAATGTCAGCTGCAAAATTGACTACCTCTCCTGGTCTGAGCTGAACAAACACTGCTGAATTGACAGTGTAAACAAAATGCTGAGAAGAGAAATAAATCTCAAGTGAAAGAGAAAGAAGGAAAAAACTCAAGAAGTTAGCAAAAGGGAATGTGAGAGGGAGAGGACACAAACTTAGGTTAGTGTAACTTTGATCTATGCAGCTCTTCTCATGCTCATCACTACACCATCTGTGCTTATATATAAATGGAAAGGCTACCTATCATGCCATAATGTTCTCTTTCTTTGTACAAATACCATTTTCACTTTTATATATTCCAAAGACTATATGACCTATTAATTCAGAAATTAATCAAAAATAATGCTTATATGATACACACCAGATTGATTCACAATCTCATCACACTAGTCATACAAACACATATTAGAAATCAATGTTCAGAACTCTTTCCTCTGATCCGGGAACTACATTACGACACTTGCACTCTAAATTTAAAGATATCATGTACACCAAAGTCTGAGCACTAGCCTGTTAATTGGTTTTCATTCCTTGCTCATTAGCTCAGCACACAACACAAGACATGTGGGTGAGGACTCACACCAGCAGCAGCAGTGAAAATTTCAGTGCTAGTAACCCAAGGAGAGGAGCAGGACTACAGGACTGTGTAATTACAAGAAGGAGGAAAAGGTATGATTAATGAGTCCCTATGCCTGACACACCACAACTTGGAAGAAATGCCAGCACTTGTCACAACAAACTGTGTGGCGAGGACTTCCCCACCAACACGATACCCAGTGATGTGGGTTTTTCACCACAGAACTCTTATTTTCCCCACATGGAAAAAGGAAGTTGAAGGAGGAAAGTCCTTTTTCATAACATTTTTAAATTATTAATTCTACTAACTTAAAAAGACTAATGGCTAATGAGTTGCAATAATAATTAAGAATCCAAAAGCAGTAGCTCCTGCTGCCCATCCAACTACTGATGCTGATTTGCTTCTGACAAAATATAGAACAAGTGAACATACTACTAATGCACACCATGTTATTTATTCTGCAGTGCCTTGTAGTAACCCTGATGGAAGTTCAAACTAATTGTGATGGATACAGATAGAAATGGTACTATATATAGTTTAAATTCGTATTCAGTCAAGTTGCAGTTATAGCATGGGAGGGCCGAGTTGCGAGGCTGCACTACTGCCTAAATGATATCATCTTATGCTATTAGATTAAGTACTCCTGTGAGCTAAAACATTATAGAGGGGTAAGGCCCTGAAAAGTTACTGGAATGCTGTTTTGCAAACTTCAGTATAGCTCCAATTCTCTGTTATTCATACCAATTTAATGAACCAGTTTGCACTGCAAGCCCACACCAGGCTTAAAAAGTCAACTGGTTAGTGCACAGCACTGAGAGCACTGTAGGGAGCGCAGACACTTACAGACAACATGCTGCCAAAACAAAGCTTTAATTTAGAGGAGAAAATTCTGGCCTTTGGAACTGCAAGAACTGCCCTGAGATAGGAACTGGGAGTACATGGATAAACAGAAGCAATGCTATGAGTCTCACAAGAATGATTTCCAAAACTTACCCTCCCACAGCTTTACCAAAAAGCAGCTGGTGAGCTCAGCAGCAGCAGCCAGACGCTGTTGAGAACCCCTGCAGGGCCCTGAAACCAAGTAAAACCCTGCTTGGTGCTCAGCCCAGCCACCCAGGGTAACCATGCCCAGCCTACAGCCCATGGGCTACACTGCTGACCACCAAATGCCCGCTCCAGCTTGCCACCCGCTGGCACACATGCACCCTCCAGCATCATTTGCCCCTGGGGAAACATCAGGGGCAGGCCCACCCCAGGGTACCTCTGCTTTGGCTCCTGCAAGCCCACAGCACTCTGCAGGTTGCAGTTCAAGCAGGGTTTTATGCCCAGCCTTTCTGAAGACAGCAGATCCCACAGCAAACTCCATCTGTCAGAGGAGGGCCACAGTTGAATCACTGCAGCTCAGACTCACTGAGGTGACACAGTGCACACCTACATGTGGACATACCTAAACATATAAACTGTACATATAAGCTCTCAACAAACCCACATTCACGTGCATTTACAGCATACGGTCTTATTTTCCCACACAAAAGTTTTGTTGCCTCACCCACCCTCCCCACAAAAAGAAAAAAGTAAAATTAACAAATCTCCATTGGCTTTCCTCAATCATTAATCATATGAAGCTAACAAACATTCTGGTATCAACACTGTTTAAACAGCTTTCTCTCCACCCAAAATCCACTGGCAAATATTTTCACATATAAGATGACCATCCCACAACCCTGCTTTTAAATGCTAATATAAACTGAGTTCTCCAAGTCAGCATGGTAGAAAGTTCCTCTTTGGGAGGGGGACTGCAGGAAAGAAATGAGAGGGGCCTTTAAGATGAAATAAAAATAGACTCCCTTAATCCCACCATGACATGGCCCAGACATTCTCCCTTTGGGGGAAGAAAATGTTTCTTATTGCAGTGAGAGTTTTTATAACATTTTTTCCCTTTATTTTTTTTTTCCCTGTGCAACTTTGCTTCCTGAAGAATGTTTTATATAAAAGACATGACATTTGGCAACCCAGCTCTTCTGCTTAGTGAAATTCTTTGGCAAGTGCCCTACGTGCTGACTGCATTAAGTACATCAGTTTACTTATTTATTTATTTATTTATCTAGGCAGAAGTCAGAGGAGCAAGCCATGCAATTAACGTGCAGCACAGCACTACTCCATCCAAAAAGAAATAGGTGAGGAGCTGGGGAGGGAGGGGCTGGAGCCTCTCCTTTTGGGAAACCTCATCAAGCGAGGAGAGCTGGTTCTCCAACCTCAAAGTGTTGCTGCTGCTCTGGGGCATACACAGTGATTCTTGTATCTCAGGCATTTAGTGAACATCAATTAATTAATTAAGTAAGACTCAATTCCACAACAAAGGCAGGTATCATTACACACCTATTCTGCATATGGGTAAAACAAACCATGGAGTAAGCCTAAGCCTGTGCCGATCTCACCCACTGTCCCGAGGCAGGAGGTACACTACCTTGCTGCTGCCGAGGCAAGAGGATCTCAGCAGTGACCAGCAGAAGGGAATGGCACCAGCAGCTTGCACACCCACACTTCCTCCCTCACGTCCTGGGTGAAACCAGAAAATAAAGAAGTCTTCACATGCCACCATCTTCCAAGGGTGCAGCCATGGCACGTGACTGTGAGACACATGAACCTCCATTGATAAGCACTGATATCCTTTGTACCACATTGTGCGCCCATGACATACCTCAGTGCCATGTGCAGCAAGTCAGGGACAGCATCATTCACATATATCATACACAGGCATGTTCTGGCAAAGGCACAATATCTAAGGGTCAAGGACTTGAAAAAGCAACCCCCATTTGCTATTCAAATGACACAAATTGGGCAGGAGGGCCGTATATTTGTGGATTGGAGTTATGGAGTGTATTAGTTTAGGCTTACAAGAAAGCAAGATGCTTCTCAGAAACAATGTAATATTTTGCATGTGATCATGATCAGCCCCATTTATTTATCTACACCAGAGACGAATGAAGCTTGGCAGCACACCACCAGGGACATCCAGCAGTAGCAAATTCACAGCACCATGAAGTTTTCCAGGGAAACAGGAAGGCAAGATGGGAATGAGAAACAACATGACATACCTGCCCAGAGACCAAAGCCAATGGCTAGCCAGTCCCACAAGCTCGGAAGGATGAAGCTTCTGCACTTAACTGTGTAGCCCCCTGACATTTTCAGGTCAAGCTGCTAGCAGTGAAGGGCCCAATCTATCCAAGGCACACACACCACAAGGGAAATGCTTGAACAAGGCCTAGTATCTTCCATGGGAAGGAGCTACCAAGTTTCTAGCCAACTGCAGATCAGGCAGAAGGACTTTTCTCCACATCAGAGAGCTAAGAGAGAACTGGAGAGTCTGTTTGATCAAGTGGTGCTGCTTCAAAGGCTCCATGTCCAAGGGCGCAGATAAATCTATCATGCACTTAACCTTTGGAAAAGTTTTTAGCAGCTTGGTCTAAAAAAAAATGTTACATATTTAGCACTGAAAAGTGTTTTCTACACAAAAGTCTAGAAGAGACAGTTGTGTGTTCTCATCATTAGTGTGCCCCAATGAAAAACTATCATTTTGCTCCTAAAAAAGAAAATTGACACAGCAATCTAAACATGTTTTGCTAGAAGAATACAAGGAAAATTTTTTCTTTCTTAAATAAAAAAAAATCTGCCATTATCCCACTTTCCTGGTTTAAAACTTTTTCTTAGAATTTCTGTCCTTTATTTCTAGGCCACATTCTATGATATCAAAGTAGTTATCACAACTTTATACAGTATACAAGCCCAATTCAAAGCAAACACATTTTAACCAGACTGCCAGTTTTAGCAGAAGTCTGATGTGACCAAGGGCTCAGGACAGTTAAGATACACAACTCATAATCTGTTTAACTTTACAGCAGTCTTTGCCAATCATCTGTCCCCAGTGGAGCACATACCTTTGAGAAAGGATTTATGGATCTCAGTACCAAAGAACGCTAAAGGGACAAAAATCTGTCCACAAAAAGATCACTGGGGAAATTCCCTTCACCTGAGTCAAGGCAATACCGATCTTCAGTGGCACAACTCAGTCCTCCTCTTCAACCTGGAAACATTACACTAGTACTTCAAGTGGGGATTTCAAGCTTGGTGTAGTGAATAACCAACTGACACACAGGACGCACACCTTGGTCTAGGAGCTGATTCGGGAATTACAGGCCAAGAGCAAGCAAGAAAATCTTCAGCACAAGCTGTCTGAAGTTGTGGTCTCATTAGCGCAATATGCAGGCAAATTTGAAGAGGCTTTGGATCTATGTGCATATACTACATATCTACATATGAAAGATGCACATGTCCCAGTGCGAAATTTCACACCAAAACATTAACTTTTTTTTTTTTTTTTTTAACAGAAGAAACAAGTAATGTATTTTAGGGCAAGCCTGGCAATCTCAATAGCTTCAGGTGCAGAGATGCTATAAGAATTCAATTACACAGCCTAAAACTTAGTTAGGGATGGTTTACTTCAGCAATCACAGAATCATTAGGGTTAGAAGGAGAAAGACAAGATTATGACAGGAAGACAAGACGTGGAGGTAAAGGGTAGGCTGGGACAGAACACGAGAGGGACAAGACAGGGTTGGTTTTGGCTTGACACCTGCCAAGTGAAAAAACAAGCGTGAGTCATAGTAAAGGTAACTGGAAGTGTGATGTGACTGCAATGGAGAGCTGAGCACACCACACTGCATGAGTCAGCAGCACAGATAAAAAGGGTGATAAGAAGCAGCAGATGGGACATGTCTTTACTAAAACAACCCTACAGGACACAGGCATCCTTTGCTCTAATAAAGTGGTCGTGCCAAGCTCGTGCTGGCTCATACGCTTGCGATACCGTGAATCAAAGAATGCTGCACACAGTCAGAAAAGCAGCAGGCAAACAGGTGCAGACAGATCCACATGCAAAAAAACACTGAAAAGCAAAGCAACAGCAACCCTACCACCATACGCACACACCCTGACGAGTGCCCTGGGACACCACCCTTGGAACCACTCAGTCAGCGGGGTGGGTAGGAAGAGAAGGGAGAAGGAAGCTGTCACTGGGATCATGGCATTAAACCGGGCCGACAGCCAGCTTTTCTGTTCCTGCTAGTCAGACTCTGCCTTCCTGGTGGGTGCCAAGGGCAGGAGGCTGCAGCTCTGTAGCCCCCCCCCCAGCCCCTTTCTGCCTCATGGAGCCAGGAGGCAGCCACAGTCACACAGCTCATAAGCATCTCTAGAAGCTGAAAAAGCAGCTAGGGCTATTTGTAGAGCTTTATTCCAGCATACCTGCAGCTCAGGTGGCTTTACAAAACACCAGTTTAAAGCTCCATGTTTTAATTGAGGATTCCAAACCCCATTTTGCTGTGAAAGCAGAACATTTAGCCTCAAGAGACCAAGCACCACATTCTTGGATAGCACAAACCATACAGTCATACACAAGGCCACATTACCTGTGAAAAGCAGCTGCTGCTCTGACAACATAAAATGACCTGCAATGGTGGTTCTTCACTGTCAGGATCCCTACTCACTGCACTTTTGAACCTAATCAGGGAAGACAAGGGCTCTCTGTCACAAGCTCAGAGGACAAAGACGTAAGGCAAAGCTCAAATCACCTTTCATCTCATTTCTTGGCTGAGGTAAAATTATACTCTGGCTGAGAGGGTGTAAGTAAAATGTTCTATTTTTAGACACAAGATCCTGCTTCATCAGGTTCATCCAATTTCTAAGAAACAAACTTTGGCAAAGGTCTGCATTTGAGGGGGATGAAAGATGACTTGTTTCATTTTCTTTTAGTGCAGCTCATAGCATGACAAGCATAAATCCAGAGCAAATCTGCTTTAGCCATATATACATGCCAGTTGTTTCATTTGGGAGAGGTAGTCCTTATATTCTAGCAATATATATATTTCACTTTTCCTAGTTTGTCCTGCCAAAATAAGCATGTTGTGTCCAAGTATTTCAATGTAGTTAGAAGATGTGTCTATTCCCCCTACTCTAAACATCCTTATTTATAGATTTCAAAAGTTGGCAGGTATGCCGAGGAAGAGCAGTTGCTGAGCCTAACACACTCTGCACAGCAGCAGATCTGTTGTAAGAGATCAACAGACACAGAGAGAGACACAGAAAAGAGCCATACTCTCCTTCTTTACACGTCCTTGCTTTCAAATGCAGCTTTACAGAGATAATGACACTAACTGCATGTCTACAATAAAGCCGGACTGAGAGCCAAGGCTCATGCAGGCTAACTAACAGCAGAGCTTTGCTCTGCACTTTGGTCACGGACTTTTCCCACCCGAGCATGTGTCTTCCAAGAAATAGGTAGAGGAACTGCCCTCCTATGGACATTGTGAGCATTAGTAAAGGGGGAGGGCGGTCAGCCTGTAAAAGAAACAGTGAAGTTAACTTTTCATTTCCTGTCAGTTTTAATCTTGTCTAGAGGCTTTGCTAGCTGCTACTTCCATTTTCTGGCCTGCCTGCAGAGGAACTGCTCTCTTTACTTGTTTGCAGAAGGTCCCTCTTAACTGGCTGCAGTTAGCATCTCTGGTGCTCCTGAAATCCACCCAACTCGGCCCACCATCCACTGGCTGCAGCAGTAGTGAATCAGTCTGCAACCACAAATCACTGTGCTGACCTCCCCCTTGTAGCTCTATAAACAAGCATACTCCTGATTACAGCTTCCACTCGCAATCTGTTTAAAAAAACAAAAAAAAAAGTTTACAATGCACAGGATTCATGGAAGTTGATGCACAACTTTTTTTTTTTTCAGTCTAATCTTCTATTTCCCCTTGAAGGGTCTGGCCATGCAGAAACACCCTTACACCCATTTTAATGCTGATTTTCACACTCCATGGGCTCTTTGATTTTCTTTGAGCTCACAATACAAGTGCTTCTATATATTCTACTAGTGATCCCTGAAATGCACTGCACAATTTGCACATGGACACAAAGCGTTAACTAACTCAATTAGCAACAAATTGTGATCAGAACTCAGATGCACACTCAGTAAGGACTCCTTTTTCCTCAGCACAGAAACGTGCTGCACCAATATAACTCCCACCACAGGGCTCTCGGGCCCTCACCACAAAGGCTGCTAAATGGTGACAAACCATCACTGATAGTTCTGCAAAAAGGTCTCTACATCTCTTCACCACAGCCCTCTGCATATTTCTGCACATCTGCTTTCTGAAGAAGCCATCAGATGTATGTATCCATCTAATCCAAGATGGAAGACTCAGCTAGGCAAGGGTGACAGTCTGCATCAAAGGTGGCCAAGGATGGATGTCAAGCTAGGAGAACAGAAGGGAAAGGTGTAAACAGTAGAGCACAGAGCTCACATTGGTTAAGTGTTAACCAGCATAGTAGGTGCTAGGAGCAGTAACTTCTTCCCGTGTGAACTCTGACCAGAGACAATGACAGCAAGTGTGCACAGCAAAAGAAGTCATGGCTAAGAGAGATGAAAGAGGGGGAAATACCTGATCCTTCACCTGCGCACATCTCTCAAGATTTATCTCAGCACCACATCTTTAATTCCATCCCCAGTTTCCAAGAACTGGCCTTCATAACATGCACCAGGTAAAGAAAATTTGTTTTTCTCATAGCTTTACTTCTAGCTCCTGTTTGCAAAGCTCCTTGAGAACAAAAGCACCAGACTCCACAAATGATCACTGTTATCACACTTGGTCCATATGTTTGCGCTTGCTGCCCCTATGGGACCAACAGCCATTGCTGCCTTTTCCTCAGAGAGATTATGTAGGACAGCAGAAAATAAAATTACTAACTTCATTCCTAAAATCTCTCAACAATGTTCAGTCTCACTTCCTCATTTATAACTGGATGAATTTGAAAGACAGAGTCACTTTTGCAAGATCCAAGAACGTGACTAGGAAGACAACAGCAAAGCCTCAAGCCCTGTTCCTCTCCCCAGTCTGCTATGCAGCCCTCTTCTCTCCCTCTGGGCACAGTGGAGCGAGGTCACCACCTCCCACATAAGTGACCTCCCTCATGCATTTATGTGTGCAAATTAAGACATACTTTAAACTAAGTTGTGATGATCCATATTACATTTAAATATTGAATCTATCAAAACCATTTGAAGTCAGGCTGGTGTTCTTAAGTCACAGTTAGACAAAGACATGTTTGCTGCTGAAGTCCCAAAGACAAATCAAACCTTGGAACTAATAGCAGTTACTGACCACATTTCTTAGACCAGGCTGACTGATAAACTTCCAGTAGCAGTTTCTTCTGCCAGGCTAGATAGAGTAACTTCATCATTTCAGTGCATTTAGCAGGTTGAGTTGAATACTTATAAACATCAGAAAGAAGCTGGAAATTGTAAAAGTAAGAAAATAGGAGTTCAAATAATTTCTTAACAGAAGTGATGCACAAGAGTTCAGGATCTATGATCCACAAAACTTATCTAAGATACCATGACAAAAAAAAATAAACTGACTTAATTGCCACAATTAACTGTTCCTTTTTAAAATGGCTTAATTTTAATGCAAAACAAGGTTCTTTTGTTTTGTTTTTGGTTTTTCTTTTGTTTGCTCCCATTTCAAGGAAGCAGACAGAAATGTTTCAAAATCTCTTTTTGTGCATTTTTGCTGAATGCTTATTTTCATGTGAATGTAGCCTGATAAAAGTCACATGCAAAAATATAATCTAGTAAATAGTGAAGAGAAAACACAGAACAACTAAAGGCCCACAGAAATCTATCTTGCACCAGATTGCTGGTGGAACATCGTAGAAATACAACACAGACTAAGTTTAAAAAAAATATATGATTTCAAGTACTGAAATCAACCCCTTATTTAAGGGCCATAACTAAAAAGAGTAAAAACAAAACAAATTTTAGGAGAAACCTTATTTTAATAAGGTTTTCCTGCTTTCTGATTTTAATCACAATTGAAAGCAGCAATTTAAGTCTCCCTGAAGAACCCCCCACAGAAGCAGCAGTGCTGATTCATTTCTTATGAGATGGGACACTCAAGATCATGAAGAATAATGTTAGTTTGCTGATGCATGGCAGATACACAGGGACAGGCACAAACGCACACCAGCATTTCACATTTAAGAAAGCCAACAGGCTAAAATACATGCACATATATGCACAAGTGAACACATGCCCTCATTCTGTTATCACACTCGATCAGGACACAGACCTCCATAGCAGCAAACTAGAAGGAGGAAGCTTTTGCAAAGAGGTCTCGGCCAGCAACTCATGAGTGCTCAGGGCAGTCTTTCCAGATGCAGAAGCATGAGGACCAGCTCAGCAGCAGGTTTCTTGGCATAAGCACAGTGCTGCGTGGCCGGAGACATGAACACGTGGTAATGTCTGACTGCTCGGAGTTAGCGTGGATCCTGCCAAGATTACGATAAGCCTTGCTAGATCCATGCTGGGCAGATGGTGACTCTGCACCATTCTCCGCCAGTGCTCCTAGTCCCAGGATGACAGTGACAAACCACTATTCAGTGCTCTCAAGCCTAGAGCTGCACAAGGAGAGAAGGAGCCTGCTGCTCTCACCAGACCCCAGCTGCCTGGCCCTACCAGTTCGTGAATGTCTCCTACACATGTCCTGCAGAACCTCCACCACCTAGGCTGCTCCCACAGACTGTAGCAGCACAGACCTGCTCTTCCCTGCCCTGCCCAGCAAGGGGAACAGGGGAAGCTCTGTTTCAAAATGGGAAATACTTTTTTGTTCTGCAGCAGCAACTGAGTTAGAAAGCTTCAGGGGACCTGCAGAAACTTGCAAAGTCATGGAGGTGATCCTCCACAAGAGCAAAAGGAGGAGGAAAGTGCTCATGGGGATACCGCAAGCCATTTCTCAAGTCAGGAGGTTACACTATGGGGAAGAACCCTCCCTTTCCCTATGCGCTGCTGCTCCCATATGCCTAACAGCAAACACAAAGGGAGATGCAACCATGGTGGCTGCAGGAGCTGCCAAAGTGTTTTCTGGCCTAAAAAAGCAACAGACAAGCTTGAGGTTTGTTCTTCAATTGCTACCTCATGCACTTTATGTAATGAGAAAATGGAAAAGAATAACTCATGCATATAGATAGCAGTGAGGTAATTAAAGCCTAGTTCTTCTCAGCCTGCTCCCTGTCTCTTCCTAAAAAAGGTACATAAGTGCACGAACATTTAGGTTGAAAATACATAATCTCTCTTTTACGGCTCTACAGTAAAACTCCTATGCCTCATGGAGTACTGCCGGCTTTACTACGGCCACGTTATGTATTAACAAGTACTGACTGTGTTTGCACAATATTTCAATAAGCGCAGCCAACCAACATTACTTCCTCTATTTCTGGATAGAGTAATATATTTACAGGAACAGCCTTTTGAAATGTTCCAGTAAAATTAGCTTACTCAGATTGTTTCTTTTAAAAAAAAAAAAACTAAAAAAACTAGAACAGAGAGCAGAAGGATAATGTCACCGCTCTTTTGTGCGTAAATCAGCTGTCTAGTTACCAGTGATATGTTACAATAACAAATTGCCATTATCTTTGGAGTTATTTTTTGGGTTATTTGAGATTACCTAAGTCCACAGGATCACAAAAAGAAATAATCTTCATTATTTCCTGGGAAACAACCTTCAGAAGCATGTGTTCCTGCCCCAAAGCAATGCCTAAAATATTCCTGGAGGAGGTCTGTCTGTTTTATAAAAAACTCCAGTGATGATGCTTCCATGGCTTTCTCAAAGGCAAATGATTACAGCATCAAAATACCCTTATCACTTGAAAGTTTTCTTAAGTGTTTACTTAAGCCTAGCCACCTCCAAACTAAGTGCATTCCTTCTCATCCTAACCCCTGCAGTTGTGCAGTACAATTTATTCCCTTTCTCCCTGTAGGAACCTTCCACATACTTGAACACTTCTATCACGTCTGTTACTGGCCTTCTTGCCTGTAGACTAAACAATCCCATTTCTTTCATCTTCTTTCCCAGGTCATGCTTTCCAAATCTTTGATCATTTTCACTGTCTTCTCCCTGGATGTCATCCAACTGGCTCTTGACTATATTGTGCCCCAAACTAGATGTTGAGCCATTTTCACACTGAGTGGAGTTGGACGGGTTATTTTGTGCCTTTTCTTTACACACCCCAAAACAGTGCTTTCTTGAGGGGCAGGGATGGGTGAACCTTGTTCCTTGTACAACTGTATGACATCCACAGTCCCAGGTCTATGGTCCCCTTCACATGCACTGTGCTGCGTGCATGGATGAGATCTGGAGGAGTCGGGGCTCTTCCCTGCAGGCGCTCATGATGGAGCTGCAGGGCCATCATCTCCAGGACTGGAGTGGAAGCAAGCAGGGAAGGGAAGGATGAGCTACCCACTCAGCAGAGCACTTGCAGCCCAGCTCTCAGGGGATTGGAGAGGAGGACATGCTGCAGGCTGGTTTTCACTGGTGATCTGGGAACCAGCTGTGATTTTGAACACCCTATTCAACTAAACCAGGCCAAACTGCCTCCAGCACAGCCCAGTTCCAGATCACAAATCTTCTGTAGGGCCACTACTGAGTCAGCCATTCTCCACCCTGTGTCATGTAACTGGGTGTTTCTATCCCTGTACACTGCTTCTAAATTTGTATCTTGTTTTTTTTTTAAACCAAAACACTCCTCCACTTATCCTAAACTTCAAGCCTGCTCTCCAAGGAGCCTGCAGCTCCTCCATGCTTCTTATCCTATGTAAATTTAATAACAGCTGTCTCTGCTCCATCAATCATTTCAATAATGAAAACAGTGAGTATTACCAAAGCCAGAAGAGACCCCTGGGGAATCTCACTCACTCCAGTCTTGCAGTTTAACAGCAAATCATGAATAACTACTTACAATGCCAGGTGAAATTCTGTGCACCCACATTTCAGACTGGCTGGCCAGACACCCAGCCTGCTTCAAAGAAAGTCACATTAGAAAGCATCCAGAGCCCCCCATTAAAGATGGAGTAATTTCTATCAGACAGAGAGGTCCAATCACATTGTCATGGGTGCTCTTGGAGAGTTTTTGCTAAACACTGCCATAAAAAAATAACGCATGCTGACAAGAGGAATATGAGGGTTAATAACACAGCTTTAGGCTGACAGAAGAACTCCAGGTGAACTGAGACAGCAGGAGCCTGCCTGCTTCCAGCAAGCAAGAGGCTTGGAAGAAGCCAAATGAAACACAGTGTAAAGCTGACAGGAATTTTGTACCTGTCATCAACTATTGCCGACTTATGAGTTAAAGAAGATACTCTCAAAAAGGTGTGGTTTGGATTAGTTTGGTTTAGTTGGTTGGGCTGGGTTTTCTTAATAAAAATCAAAACATTTTCTTAGTTCTTCCAGATGATTTTTGAATTGCATTCCTTACTTAATAATTGCATTACTGCTCTTTAATAGCGTATCCTGCTCAGGGGTCACAAACAAGCCAGCCAGATAGCAAAGACATGTTCATGGCTCTCAAAACCCATATTCATGCTTTAATTAACCACGGAAAGCATCCCCAGGCCCATAACAGCACTAGGAGAAGCAAGTGGCAGTGCCTGCTGCCTGAAACAGGGAGAAATGGTAAGTTCCATGGAAAGTGAAAGGTGAGGCAGCTTTACAAAGTTGGTTCCCTTTGCTTGCCAAAGAAGGAATGCCATGCCCACGCCTTCAACTTCTGAGGAAGATGCGCTTGCTTCCCAGGAGGGTTTATTCTCGCAATGCAGATGTGCTTCACTGAGGCAACTAATTTCTGTTGCGTAATACAACCCAGAATTTAACAGTATATGCTATTTGGTGCATTTTTCAACTGAAAACCGGAAGTTACTGGGAGCTCAGAGATGCTGCCAAGAATGTTACACTATGATTGTAGCAGGAAAGAATACATTGTATCTCCCTCCTCCCACAGCTTACTCTGGAGTAGTAATTTTGCTAAATCCTTTTGTACCTGTCAGCAAAATACAAAGTAACACATCTGTGTGACTTCATTTTCATCTTTGGCACCTGCTGGTACACCAGCTTAAGGACCTAACAGAGTCATACCAGTGGCAGGCACAGGGTAGCTTTGGGAGGAGCTGCCTGTACCAGTGGCTGGCCCAGGGTAGCTCTAGGAAGAACCTGGCCAGTGACTGCACTGAGGTGCACAGAGTTCAATCATTCATCTCATGACCTACAATATTGGGGTAAAAAAAAACCAAAAACAACAAAAAACAGGAACCGAACTTGCAACCAACCATTGCCAGTCCCTTGCATGAGCCAGGAGGAACAACATGGTAGATGTTGAGGCATACTTTGAATACAAATACACATACATTTAGATTCTTCTTACCATTTCCAGGAGTTGCACAATGCCATTCCTCTTTAGAGGAACACAGGTCTTTTCTAAAATATACTACATTCACCCAGTTTTCCACAGCAGAAAACTCACCAAGGGAATACTGTTTGCTCATACAAGAAACATATCCCAAATTGCAGCCACTTATAGCTTCGTTTTCATTGACAAAATAAATAGTATTATTCTTTTCTGACAAATATCAGTATGCTGAAAAAGTAACTAATTAATGCTTACAAACAAGTATCAAATAAAGCAACTATTAATCATTGTAACTAAATTTCAATTAAATCATATGTCGAGTAAAAGAAGACTGATGTAAAAACAAGCTATAAAATCTGAAATCAAAATAAAAATTTGTCTATCACACTAAAGCAGAGTAACTCAATTCCGAGCACTAAAGTACCACAACTTGTCAAATGACTGGTCAGCTAATTGCTACTTGCAAAGCTCCAACTATGCTAAATGAAGCCAAATGTAAAGACTTAGCAAAGTACTTAGGCATGTGCTAAAGTGGAGCAGTATTTTAAAAACATTTTTTATGTGACACAGAGCTTAAAACTCTGGAACTGCTCATGTACACCTCTACAACAGTTTCTTTTCAAGAGAGAGAAAATACTCAGAAAGTGATCTGTACTGTCCACATTTTAATATTACAAACCAAATCAGCATTCAGCCTAAGCTGAATATGTATTTCTGGAGACACATCAGAAAGAACCCTGAGGATTAGTCCTAACACAAAAGGATGAGGGAGTTGCTTGCTGTCATCCTGCCAATTCTGCAGAACAGAAGAGTTAGCAAATGAGGCATGAAAAGATGTGAGCAAAGAAATTCATACCTGTGAAAAATGCAGCAATACTAGGTGTGCCAGAAAAATACAGTAAGTAGGATCAGGCCCAATCACAAGAACTGCTGACCAGCAGAAAGTCCTTTTGGCCTCAGCTGGAAATATTCAGTACCCTTAAGGCTAGTTGAACTTATAAGCCACCCTCATTTAATGCTATAAATTACATTTGAATATTCAGCACTTAACTTTCTAAGGCCCTGACACTCAATCTGAATTAACAGTAAGGCACCACCACTAGCTGAAACTCTAGCTACATCAAGAAAATCTTTCTGTGTGCCTTCATTTCTGTCTTTTACTGTAAAGTATAAAGTCCTCTCTTTTTTAATTCCTTAGTGTGATAGCAGTATCAAGTGTACCTAGCTTACTGCTTACAAAGCTTATGTTCAGAGCTTTGAAAATCTCAGCTAATGCAGCTGGTGGCTTTCAGAGTGCAATGACAAAGGGAGAGTGTTATTCAAGCGTGTAGGTTCATGCACACACGTGCAGAGAAAGTGAAGAGGAAAGAGGCACACTGTAATCCTCCAAACCCAAATAGAGCAACCAACCACATTCACTGCAGATGGGCAGTCATGTTACAGAACTACAGAGTTGACTCAACGTTACCATGTCTATCAAGGTGGGCTGACAGGTTTCATACAGCAAAGGCTAACTATGGGGGAGGGGAAAAGCTGAAGTGGAGTTCCGCAACTGCCTGGAGGTACCTTAAAAGTCACTTTAATTAATCTGATACATAAGAATCAACAGGAAAAAAAAAAACAGGGAAAATATATTAACTGAGGAACAAAAGGCTTAACTTACTGATTAAGACATCACTTTAAGAGGTTTCCCCACTTTCCCAGCTGTAAAGCACTTCTGAAAAATTCAGCCACTGAGCTACTGCTTTTCTTGACCTTTTCACTGAAAGAGAGCAGAGTAAAAACAGGAAAGAGCTAAAATGATATGCAATAAAGATGCTTCATGTTAGGAAAGTCTTTAGTGTCACTGTTGCAAATTCATTCTGTGTCAGATTTGCCAGTACAATAGAACCATAGAATCATAGAACAGTTAGCACTGGAAAGGACCTTAAGATCATCTAGTTCCAATGATTGCCGAAGACCATCTATTAACAGCACCAGCAGTCAAAGCGCATGCATTGTCTCTCAGCTGTTGCAGCAACACCATACGATGCAGCTATTCAGCATTTGCATCTGTTGCTAGTTTTCCACACCCATAAGCTCACTTCATATCTTATGACTAATTTATAACGCCCTGAGTCCCAAAGAGATTTGTTCTTCTGATTGCCCTTTTCTTAACAATAATGCAAATAAACATGGAAATAAATCTATTGTCTGAGGAATCCTTCCACTGATTTTGTTCTTTGATGATTTGGTTGTTTTAGTATAGCTAGGAAGCAAGAGTAAAGTGGATCATAGCTTAATATAGAGTGTGGTTAATCTTGCTTTTGCATAATGCTGGTACACTATGGCCCAAATACCAGAGACTTATTTAATGTGTACATGCTTTCAAGCATTAGTAAACAAGTTACAGCCCATTATGAAAGAAGAGCAAATCCAAACAGTTGTGAAGCTCTTTATGTACTAGATTGGCACCAGTAGTGCAAGATACTTACATCTACATGTGTACTAGCTCTATAATTTTGGAGACTATTTCATCAAGATACACCATTTTTAAATAAAATAACTAAAAGTAAGGCTGAGATCACTTCCCATATCCTGATGCATTGCTGCCTGAAGAGTGATGGAACTGGCAGAGAGGCACATTATTCCTTTTCTCTCTCTTTTTTTTTATTAATCAATTTTATTCCTTATAACATAACCAAAAAGAGGAAGAACATATACTAGAGCCTCATAAATGTATACATATTAATTCCTATCAAAAAAAAAAAAAAGCTTCTCTCACTTCTCATTTCTTATTCTTCCATAACTTTAAAGAACATGCTACAGAATATGCAGAATTACTCTACCAAATACAGGAGTGTTTTATTTACTAGACCTATAAAATTAATTAATATCCTACATTCTGCAATTAAAATGTTTTTGTTGTTCTTTATGTACAAATTTAAACAAATTGGTCCTTTAGAAGCTGGTCACAGAAGCAAAATATTAAAGATTATTGTGAAAAATGTTTCAATTCAGTACATTGGAAGATCTTAAGTGCACAAAAGTTAATTACCTGTGGCAGTGCTCCCTGGGTAAGATACCTAGCATGAGTCTACAGTATTTTAACACACACAGGCAAAATCCACCCAAGCTGCACTGTCAAGCATCAATAAGCCATTCTCACAATATGGCGCATTTTTTCTACCTAACAGAAGATAATGATCCTACGCTCAAATATGAGCTTTAGAGCACTGTACCTAACTCCCTGCCCTCTCACATACATACGTGATTTTCAGCAAGTCTCTCAGTGTTTATACTACATGCACATGCTCCACACATCGGCTACAATTGGACAACACCAGACACTTGCCGTCTCTGGCCTAGATTTTATCCTGCTCTCTGCTGAACACTAACTTGAGATGACTCAGGAACAGTTGCCTGTTTTTTCACCCACAATAAAATGCAGAAGCCACGACAGAGGTAGAAAGAAAGTGGGGGCTGGAGGGGGAAGGACCTTTCAGACAGCAATTCAAAAATCTCATCTACATAGGTGTAGAAAACATACGGTCCTGGAATGAGCTGCTCAGATGAAGCCTCAAATACTGGATGTAAAAGTATATGCCTTTGAAGGAGGTTCTGTGAGAACAAACACATCACTGACTGAGTGATGCCAGGATACCGAAAAAAAACACAGTAAGAAGTGAGGATGCCAGTGTCTCAGATAAGTAGTTATGGCCATGTTTACTTAAACTGTTCCGCTGAGAGTTGCTCCCATTTCAGGCAGAAAACTCTGATTTAAGGAAGAGACTTGCAGTTCTGTCTGCACAGTCTTTTTTTTTTTAACTTCAAAGCATGAAAGAACTTCCCTTTTCAAAACCGGATTAACAAAGTTTATGTCCAAACCCTCTCTGTCCCAAAAATCTCGAATCTGAATTCTGTTAAAAGCTGTGTTTAGTGCAGCCAAACGCTCCAAGAATATATTTAATAGCCTATAATATTTCTAATGCCCTACTGCCTGAAACCTATGATCCGGAAAGCCAGCCAAGCACACTCACCCAAGGGCAATGACTGCTATGGGGAAGACTCTTATCTCCCTTGGCTATGGCCCTCTGCCACCACTGGCATGACTAGACTAGGGACTCTCCAGCTGCAGAGAGCGGGCACATAGACCACATCTCTGGCAGGAGGATGCCTGAAGGAAGGAAGACAAATTAGAAATGAAAGCTGTGCCAAGCATGTAAACATAAAGCTACTCTTTCAAACTTAAGGTACTGCAGTTTAATGGGTGTGTTTTATTATTTGATTTTATTGGACCTTCCTTCTAGCCTACTGCTTCCCTCATATCACTTAGGCTTCCTCCCATCCATTCTACTTCACATCCTTCCTGCTGGAAGATATCTCAGATCACTTCCCCAGTTCAACTACTAACAAACTCAAAGGAAGAAGTCCCTTGACACCAGTGGGGACCAGAGCAGGCATCTGCTGTGATCTCAGGTATGAGCATCCAGAACACACAGCAGTACTTCTCCCTATTCAGCCTAAAAGACACTTGGGAAAAGCATTTCGATGCAGATTTCACACTTGCTGGTCATGACACTGGAAAACAGAATTCATGCTGTCGCTTGACAAAAAGTCACACTGCATGTTCTTCTATATAAGGCATACATGTAAGAAAGTAAAAATACCTTTCTAGTAAGTTATGCAAAGTAGAAACAGCCTCCTGGTACCATTAGAACCAACTGAAAGCTAAAATAATGCTAATTATACAGTTCACTTGAACTCCAGCAAGGCTCCATGACTCCTAGCTGTCCCAGCATTAAGAACACTGCCTGAGCAAACACCCCAGTGGGTACATCCCTCTCACCATGCATAGGCAAGGCCCACCAAAGCACCAGGAGAACAGACTGGAACTGGGCATAACCTGCTGCTCCTCTTCTGTCACCCTGCACAACAGCACCAATGGGCATGAAATAGAAGCAAGGCCATCCCCATCCAAGCAAGAATTTAATCTTACATGCAGCACAAATCTGTGCTCCATCTCAGACTTTCCTAAGCATCAACCCTCCTGCTGAAGAGCATTTTCCACTCTCTTGCCAGCCTCACTGCTCAAGATTAAGGAAAGTTACAGATGACTCCACAGATTGTTCCACATTATCATGCCAGTGAGCTGATGTGAATTTGTAACAAAGCAAGTGAAGGAGCACACTCTGGTACGAGCCAGGCTGAACCTTCAGGACTTCTTTCTCTTGTTTTGGCCCCATCTACCAGGGATACTGTGACATTTCTAAAAAATTGTCAGAAATAGCACAAAAAAAAAAGGGGGTGTGTGTATGAAAAGGATTATTTGCATATAGCTACATAATGAAATGAGGGGGTTTCAGTTCCATGCTTCAGTATCTCAAAAATGACCATGAGAGTATTATATACCACAAGGTCTCACAAATGGGAGGACAGTTGTGTTCCCACAAGCACTGACAGTAACAACTTATCCCCTTTTGCAGTGTATCTGAAGGGGGCCTATAGGGATGCTGGAGAGGGACTCTTCATGAGGGACTGTACTGAGAGGACAAGGGGCAATGGGTTCAAACTTAAACAGGGGAAGTTTAGATTGGGTATAAGGAAGAAATTCTTTACTGTAAGGGTGGTGAGGCACTGGAATGGGTTGCCCTGGGAAATTGTGAATGCTCCATCGCTGGCAGTGCTCAAGGCTAGGTTGGACATAGCCTTGGGTGGCATGATTTACTGGGAGGTGTCCCTGCCCACGGCAGGGGGGTTGGAACTGGATGATCTTAAGGTCCTTTCCAACCCTAACTATTCTATGATTCTATGATTTCATCCCCCAGGATGATTTTCCCTGCAAACTCTCAAGTTCTCTGAAAACAGCCATAACTAAAACACTGCTTGCAGAATGTTGGGAACTTTAAAGATGCTGTATGTCAAACAATAATCTAAAGTAAATTCACTAAGCTACCCTGCAGTGTTTTCAAAGTCATCCCACTTCATTACTTTATTAGATCAATAAAGAATTTTGTATATCAAAAAAACTACACATATATTCAAAGAGAAAGACAAAGGTGGACAGGAAGGAAGCAAGAGAAAATGAAAAAATACAATTAACAATCTACAAAACCATCAGCGCACCAAAATGAAAACTTTATGATCTCACTTCACCTCTGAAAAGGCAGAGCAGGTTTTCAATCTTTTCCCATTTGCAAGCTCCCTAAAGTTTTGCTAGTAAAAGCAAAGCCCTCCACAGAGCAGTGGGGTGCCAGCTGACAGCGAGCTTGCTTTCCTGAGTCATGGCTCTTCAGAGGCAGGCTCTCAGTCAACCAGTTCACAGACCACAGCCTCTGGTCACTATTGCTACCACAGAGTACAAACTAAAAACCACCCTTTACACTGAAAACCAATTAACCAATGTTAACCAGCCATGCTTGGCAGTATGCAACCTCCAGAGAAGACTGCAAGATGCATTTCCCTGCAGTTAGGCATGCATGGTGGAACACTGTTGTGTCCACTATAGCATGCTGTATCCAGTTACCCCAAAGGGGCAACGCTCCTGAAGGACAGAAAAATAGGGTTTATAGACATTATGCAGCATTTGGAGTGTATTTAAAGAACCTCCAAGCTTAGCAATTAAATTGCCATAAAATTTTCTGGGTACTCTGAAACCATGCAGGTGTGCAGGCTTGCAGGGAGCCCCCATATGCCTCATCCCTCAAACCTATGCACCAGCTGTACTATCAGCAGCAGGCACCTGCTCTTGGGATAAACCTGATCCTGCAGCAGCACAGAAAAGCAGGAAAACTCTGAGGAGCAGCTGCTGCTTCAGGAGCACTGACACATCATGGTTGGGCAAGCAGGGAGCACCTTGCCACACGTCCGCATGCCACTGCTCCAGGGAACACTGTGGGGCTGGTGTTCAGGAAGGCATGCTGGACATGGGAAGTAGCCAGTCTCCAGCACATACCTGCAGGTGCTCAGGGAGACATGGATGCTGGGGTTCAAGTCAAGAGCTAGCCCAGAGCCCTCCCTGACCCCAGGGGCTTCAGGTAAGGCTCATCAGGCTGTGCCATCAGCATCTCTCTACCATGCAGCTTTCTGTAGGGTGGAGAGGGGGCAGGAGACACCCCTGGTAAAGTCAAATGCCTAAAACGCAATGGACTTAGTTAAGGGCTTGGGGGATACCTACAGGGGTAAGGCATAGATATAATGAATGCATTTCTATTTAGTTCTCTTCATCACACAAAACCCCAATGACTACAAATCGTCCTTAACAAAACACCACAGCAAAAGGCAGGCAGGGGCAGACAGGAAAAATTAAAGTTTGTCTCAACAGCACACAGGCAGGCAAAGCCCCAGCTTTCACAGCTTCAGGTTAAAGGCCCCTAGCACTCCCATAACTCACTCATCCATCTCTGAAATGCTCCCCCCACCCACCCCAGGAAGGAGAGATGTCAGTCTACTTTCCCAGCATTTGAATCCCTATTCCCAAGGGCTCACAGGCAATTAGGCATCCTGCGATTGGAGGCATAGGCATCTTATTTTGCCTTGGCCAAGTGATACCAGCTGAAACACCTTCAGACTGAACTTACACAAGGCTCTCTGGACTTGCATGCACCTCTTCCAAGCTGCCTCTTGATTTTTCTAAAAGGCAGGGCAACAAACTGCACTTGGCGAAGCAGAGCATTCAGTTACAGGCTTTGGTACTTTACACATACTAATGAACAGCACAGCAATAATGTTTAAAAAAAACCCACCTTTCTGGGTCACAGTCCTGACTGCAAGGTTTAAAATCACTAGCTGAGAAACCAACTCCCCACCTGCCTAGTGATTCAGCTTCGAAAGCAAATAGATATAATTATTTAGCAGAGGGAAGTTGTGGACAGTTACACCTCAGGGTATTTCCAGAAATGACAGGTATTTCAAAATGCAAATTCACAAATTCTGCAAATTCTGCAGCATACATAATTTGAATACCTAGTGTACATCCTGGCCACATACCACATTGCTAGCAAGTACCACAGCACAAACAGTTTTTCCAAGACTACATATATCCCCAGTGACACACTAGACTGTAGTTTTAAACAGTAATACAAAGATAAAAGCATGTTGTATATGGTATGCTTCAGAGCAGTTGCCATATGCTCTGTAAATAAACTATGATTAATAGGGCCCTGATGTACAATAACATGATGGCCACTCACAGCTCCATGGAAGATTATTCCATTCACCACAAAAATTAGCTGAGGATTAGGCATATGTCACAATTTTTCATTCATATTTTTAACTTGGTCAGCTCTGTTGCAGATTAGAGGGTTTTATTACTATTATTCTTTAAAGGTCTGATTCTAATTCCATCATTAATTTGCACTAACATCAAGGGAGCAGGTTCAGGAACTATATCAGATTAATTTTACCTTAACAATTTACTTCTGTGTGCCTAAGAGCAGCTATACAGCTACAGAGCATTAAAAAAAGAAAAGGAAAGAAAAAAAGATTCATTTAACCTATTACCCTACTGCTGATAGTAGATGTAGCTGATACTTTGGGAAACAGTTGAAAAAAAATGAAGTATAGAATGTAAAAAAAGTAATCTGTTTCGGTATTATTACTCCCAGTTTGGGCTATATTTTGCAGCAGTTCAAAATCAAGATGCTTTTCTAAATCTTGCCACTGGGAACAGACAGTAAAATAGACCTACAAAATCCAACAGCAACTCATCTTGTCACAAGCCAAAGCATCCTGAGGATTTTATTTCCTTGGGTTTTTAGAACGCAGGTCTGGACTGTCAGGTGAATAGCTGGTCATAAAATAAAATGTCATTTAGTAGTTAGAACCTAACCTAAGGTGGGGGAGATTCACCTTCCGTTCTTCGTAGCTCTACAGGCTCCCCAAATCATCAGCATTTGTGCCTTAGCAAAATGACCTCAATACAGCAACAAACTGGAGTGCTTCCAGGACATTTTCCATCCACTTTCTATATGCTGTGAATCACCTTACAAACAGCATAGCCTTGGAGAGCAAGATCTCCATGTGTCACTACCTTGTCCAGGCCTCCTTAGTGAAAATTTAACAACTTGAGCAAACTAAAATGTCACTGTCATCAATGGATTTGTGTATGCACATACCAGTTTTCTGTATTCACAGCAGCAGGAGCAAAGTTTTGCATTTCTTAGTAGAAGTGCTGTTATTTCACTCTTTGGACAGGAATGCTGGTGACTGCCAGGGATCAGGGATTCTCCAACATTCCCCTGCGAAAGGTACCTCAGAGGGGTTGTTTCTGCGTAGGTTACCACTGCTGTGACACAAAGGCATTTCAACAGTTCTAGCAACCTGCACAATTTCTCCTCCTACCTACAGTGGGTAACACACGGCTAAAGGAAGCTGCCTACGCTTGGCAAAGCAGAATGGTGCCACTTTGACATAAATATGTTGCAGCACCTACAACTATGAGTATATAAATATTTCAGAAGGTAAACTCGGTTTGCTTGGTTGGTTTTTGAATAAGTACTTATCTTTTTAATTTGTCTGATAAGCAGTTTGTGCAAAGAGGAGTATTATATAGTGCAAAAGTATGCTAAAATCGTGTTTGCATTCTAAAGACAGAAGTTACCATTAATCACATCTGAAAATAAGAGAGCCTGAAAGTACAAGATACATTTTTGAAGGGAAAAGAAGTCATAACTACCTAAACACTTTCAGAATGGAGGCTGACAAACTTTTCCTTCCTGTCCCCCAAAGAAAGAAAACTCCTTTAACTAGTTTGCACATAGCTAAACAGCTGGAATCAAACTGTCACAACCCATGCTGGCAGCATAATGCCAAAAATGTACTCTACATACTCTGTGATAAGGAATTTTGGAAAGCAACACACCTATCAGCACTATCAGCAGCTAAGTGACTTACCAAATCATCTACATAATGACATAATTGCCAAAAGCTATCAAGACATTTATCAACAGTAGGGTACCATCCACAACAACCCTGCACTACACAGAGTGATAGAACAGAAATATTCCTGTTCCTCAAATGGGCTTGGCTTTGGTTGGCCTCCTCTGATCATAAAGTAACTCTCATGATTCTCACCAGTCTCTATTTTGCATGCTTTTTAGGGGGAATCTGTTACACTGTGAATGCAAAGAAGCAATGGTCATGGGCTCCATCACGTTGATAGACTGCAACTTACTATTTGTATGTGAAGTGCTGCATTCTCCTGATCTCACCACACATTTTTATAAGAACCAGTCAAACCATAATGAACTTACATTAAGGGATTGCACACACACTCATCTGCACAAAGATGAGGGGAGAGCATGCTTGACTGTTAAAATAAATTGTCATTCCTACTTTATGTTTAGAAAAGAAATTAAATTAGAATTAGAATTAAACTTGGCTAGGTATACTAAAGATAACAGTAAGGGATTCTATAGGTACATTGCAAATAAAAGCCAGGCTAGGGACAACATGGGCCCTCTTCAGAAGCTATCGGGAGAACTGGCTACATTGGATTTAGAGAAAGCTGAGGTTCTTAACGACTTCTTTGCCTCAGTCTTCACCAGAAAATGTTCTGACCATACCACCCAACTCTTGGAAGGCAGATGCAGGGACTGTGAGAATAAAGACCCTGGGCCCATTGTAGGAGATGATCTGGTTCGAGATCATCTTAGGAACCTGAACATACACAAGTCCATGGGACCTGATGAAATCCATCCACGGGTCCTGAAGGAGCTGGTAGATGAAGTCGCTAAGCCACTGTCCATCGTATTTGAAAAACCATAGCAGTCAGGTGAAGTTCCAGATGACTGGAAAAAGGGAAATATAACCCCCATTTTCAAGAAGGGGAAAATGGATGAGCCGGGGAACTACAGACCAATCGGCCTCACCTCTGTGTCTGGCAAAATCTTGGAGCAGATTCTCCTGGAAGGCATGCTGAGGCACATGAAAAACAACAAGGTGCTGGGTGACAGCCAGCATGGCTTCACTAAGGGGAAATCCTGCCTGACCAATTCAGTGGCCATCTACAATGGGGCCACGGAACTGATGGATAGGGGTAGAGCAGCTGATGGCATCTACCTGGACTTGTGCAAAGCATTTGACATGGTCCCACATGACATCCTTGTAGAGACATCAATTTGATAGGTGGACCACTGGCTGGATGGCCACACTTAAAAAACAGTTGTGCTCAATGGCTCAATGTCCAGCTGGAGACCAGTAATGAGTGGTGCTGGGACCGGTCTTGTTCAACATCTTTGTCAGTGACATGGACAGTGGGAGTGAGTGTGCCCTCAGCAAGTTTCCTGATGACACCAAGCTGCGTGGTTCGGCTGATATGTTGGAGGGAAGGAATGCCATCCAGAGGGACCTTGACATGCTTGTGAGGTGGGCTGATGTCAACCTGATCAATTTTAGCCATGACAAGTGCAAGGTCCAACACCTGGGTCAGAGCAATCCCAGGCACAGCTACAGGTTGGGCAGAGAAGAGCAGCCCTGTGGAGAAGGACTTGGGGGTGTTTGTCGATTAAAAAATGAACATGAGCCAGCAGTGTGCTATTGCAGCCCAGAAAGCCAGCCGTATCCTGGGCTGCATCAAAAGGAGTGTGACCAGCAGGTTGAGGGAGGTGATCCTGCCCCTCTGCTCTCGTGAGACCTTACTTGGAGTATTGTGTGCAGTTCTGGTATTCTCAAAATAAAAGGGACATGGAATTGTTAGAACAAGTCCAGAGGAGGGCCATGAGGATGATCATGGGACTGCAGCACCTCCCGTTTGAAGACAGGCTGAGAAAGTTGTTGCAGTTCATCCTGGAGAAGTCTGTGTGGAGACCTCATAGCAGCCTTCCAGTATCTGAAGGGGCCTACAGGGATGCTGAGGAGGGTCTCTTCATTAGGAACTGTAGTGAGAGGACAACGGGTAATGGGTTCAAACTTAAACATGAAAAGTTTAGACTGGATATAATTAAAGTTTTTAACTGTAAGGGTAGTGATGCACTGGAATGGGTTGCCCAGGGAAGTTGTAAATGCTCCACCCCTTGTGGTATTCAAGGCCAGGCACGACAGAGCCTTGGGTGACATGGTTTAGTGTGAGGTGTCCCTGCCCATGGCAGGGGGATTGGAACTACATGGTCTTAAGGTCCCTTCCAACCCTAACTATTCTATGATTGCATGAAATGCCTCTTTAACAAAGCAACCTGTAGCCAAATCTTGATGTTACAGAACTTACAATACATGTCAAGCAAATCTGAGTACAGATGGTAAAGACGATACATCCTCAAGTGTACATCCAGCCTTTCTTGAACCCACATATATTCATGTATTTGTATAAGTCAATCTAAACCACTTTGTAGCCCTGGTCTTATTAACCTTTTTGACACAGGCTTCAGCAAATAGCAAATGGAGGAAAGAGGGGAAGACAGAAATAACAGTTAAGCACTCCTTGCTTCCAACTTTACCTGAATAGGGATATTCCCAAAACTGGATATAAAATGTCCACTCCTGATACGTAGTTTTGCCCCAGTTTTCATAGGATTTTTTTTCAATCTATCTGAAGGGCTTTACAACTTTTGTGTCTTCATCTGATCAAAATGCTGTCCTTCCTCCTGCAGTCCTGGCATCCTTTGTGGTGAGACTGTTTCAGTATCAATATCAATATTCAAATGTCAAGCTTGTGACGCTACATTTCCTATGCTATTTAAAGCATTCAGAACAATTATTATCTGTGAAATATTAAACAGAACATTTTTGCTATCTGCTTACAATTTCAGCAGCCCTGTGACATAACGGCATGTACACTAGTCGCACGCAATTTTACAGAGAGATGTACTGTTCACCTTTTCTAGCAGTATTCATACTTTTCCCCAAATTGGCTTTTTTGTTTTCAGCAAAGCTATAAATCCCTTCTTTTTCTGGAGACCTGAATATAAATTGAATTTATAGTATTTAGTATTTCAGACTTTTGTTCCACACATATTCCCTAACTGATAGCAACATACAGCAGAGCACTGAGCTTTTTTTTTTTTTATATTTAAGGAATAGCATTTTTTTCCCCTTTTTAACTTTACTGCTCTTAAAGAATCTTCCATTTTTTCTTTTTTTTTTTTTCCTGTTTCAGTACTTAGTTGAGTTTCTTTCTTTTGTAATTCTCTAGACTGTGGTTACATATCCTCAGCTATAAGGGGTATTTTTTTATAACACGTAGGTGTCTTTACAAGCAACATACATTAGAGCTGCACAGCTGAGAATGCATTGAATTGCCACTCCTTCCTACCAAACTGAGAAAGTTTTGAAGAAGCTTTCATATGATAGTACAAACTGAAAATAATTAATGCCTACTGCTGGATACAGAAAGGTGCCCATTAATCAGATAGGTATGTTTTTCTCCTTGCCAAAGAACAGTTTTGTGAGGAATACAGGAAAACCACACCAAGCCTCCCATTAACAGACAACATTACAGGTTACATATCAAAATGAAATATCCCAAATAACTCAAGGAAAGGTTTCTTTTTGGTGTATGGCTGTATCATGCCATGAAGTAACTTCAGTATCACTGTACAGGTCAGTTATTTCCACTGTTCTCCCTCCTAAAACTGGAGGCTGATTTCAGAATGTGCTCGCTTCTTTCAGTCTTAATTAACTCCTTGAACCAAAGGGGTCTGATCCTAACTCTCTGAAAGTCAACAGGAGGAATGCCAATGGGAACAGGGCCTAAAACAACATGTCTACAGTAGTCAACAACTGTGAGTTATATAAATACTTGCTAGTACCTCTATACTGACCGGTCATCAACTTTTCCATTATAAGCCTTGTACTTGGGAATGTCTGTATGCTGGATGCTATCCATACTTCTCTCTAGCTAGCTGAAAGGGATTTTTTTTGAGTGATACAAGGCACTCCTTTCTCTTCTGGAACCCTGCAGACAATTAATGGAACCCTCTGAAATCCAGTTTACCTGCTTTGCTACAATGTGCTTTTGCAGGGTCATAAAAGGAAGACTTGGTTTTGCTTCAGAAAATCAAGGGCTACCAGTTTTTTCATGCAGTATGTCATGATGTGAAATAATTCGGTCTAGAAATGCAACAGTGAGGTTTAAGCAACAGCTTATGAATAATGTGCCCTGCAACTCTTCATCATTCTGTTTACACTGCACTGAGAGTTATAAATGAAGTAATAAACAGCAAAATCCAAGCTGCCAAAATAAGAAGCCTGCCACAGATGCTTTTTAAAAAATAGCAGGGGTAACACTAACATCACAACCAGTATTCTTCCCACTCCAGTCATGGAAACCATCCTTGAATTTGATCTCCTGTTGCACCCAGGACAGCTGTGGTTTTCTACAGAGCCACAGCACTATTACAGCTGAACTCATTATTTTAAAGTGCTTGAAGTACCTTGAGCATGACAGAAGATACAGAAAAACAAAATCCATTGGACAATATGCAAGTCATACTAATGTTAATTAATTCACACTCACAACATAAGCTGAAGATGTTCCAAAAAAAAAACCATTATGGTATATTCTGAGGATAAGTACTAGAAGCAAAATACAAAACCTGGCTTAATTTAACCAAGCTACCAACGCAACTTTATATATCTTTCTAAAATGAGCTCAAGTCTTCCTTCTCCTTCCTGCTCCTGAAGGCATGTTAATATAAGGCAACTCGACTACCCTGATCAAGAATCAGTTCTAGAAGTAATTCTTCTTTCTGCAGAAATCAGTTGTTAAGAGGGCCAACGTCATATTTTTAGGAGCAACATGAATAAAATGTGAGTGGAACTGCTTTATGCATTAGTTCAAAGTCTAGCTGAAGGAACAAGCATACATATTGCCCTAATCTCTCACAGTAAAATAAGATTATTCCTTCCCTTGCAGGACTCCTCCACATCTACTCATTCATCTTCAGGTCTCCTAAGGCATCTGTAAGCTGAAACACACAATGGACAGGTATTTGCAAAATGGTCCTACCACTTTCCAACCTCTTGCCCACATAAAATACAACACTACTGATAATTTGCTCTGAAGCTCCAAAGCACAGTGCTCTGCAGAATGTGGGCCAGAGCCATGACAAACACCAGTAACCACCATTAGCTACATGAGGTGAACCCTTCATGGAAGCTATCTCACAGGAGGCTCTTTCTCCAAAGTCAAGGCCTCTCTGAGATTTTATCTGAGGTATGAATAAGCAGAGTTTATACACTTATGTTGTCAGGTGCATAACTTTGGCCTCTGTAGTAACTACATTTTCTTCTGAAGTCCTGAAATGAAGTTAAGAGAATACCCCAGATAGCATTGACATGTCACAGCTTTTCTCAAAACACAAGATGACAGAAAAAAAAACAAAATCAAAAAGCCCAGCTACAGAGTAAATGCCACAAAAGCTTATTTTCCATGCCCATCCAAGAATACAAATTGTCCAAAGACTGAATACTGGCTCTCCACAAAGGACCTCTAAGCCCATCAGTGTCTCAGCTCCCTGCCAGCCTGCCAGCTCCAAACAACCATGCACTTGCACTTAACAAAACTGCGCTCAGCCAGCTACAGCAATGCACTTCACATCCAGACGGCAGCTTCTTTTCATCACATACCTACTTGTACATGTCTCTGTAAAACACACACTCAAGAACTTCACTAGCATGAAGCAAAATCAGTGGCTACAACTGGAAAGCACCCTGTTGCTAGCCAGAGAGGAAGAGCACGCAGTGTAATGTTGAACGACTGCCAACAAGGAGGAGTTCCAGCTTCAGGCCTTAAAACCACTTGGAAAGCTGTTGCCGGGCTGATTACGTCCTTTCTGAAAGGGTAAGGCTTCAGAGCAGTGTGTGCTGCAGATTAGACATAGGGCACCCACACCACCAGGAGAAACTGCAGATCTGAACTGCCACATGTACTCTGCAAATAACCCTCGTGCGTACTCACAGTGTAACATGCCTCTGAACTCCACTGTTATAAAAATAATAGCTGTTATCAGAGAAACTGTAGCCCACGGGCAGTGACCACAGTATGTGCTGAACTCCCCCCGCAATGAACCAGTCCGCACCAAATTCTAAAAACCAAGCGAAGGATGTGGTAAAACTCCTATAAAAAAATAAACAAAAAGAATAAAAAGAAGGGCAGTGTCTCCTTGAAAAAAAGGGACAAATTGGCATTTGCAGGATGTACAAGATGTCTTCATACGCTTTCCTGATTCCTTTCCAGTAACTATTCAAAAAAGACCATTTAACAAGCAAACAGGTCTTCAGCACAACAAATAATAAAAAAGAGAGCAAAGCTTGTGCTATTTAAATATCATGAAACATTCTGCTAATCATGCACAGATGGAAGTACAGACGCTTCTGCCAGACGCCTTGTTCAGAAACTTTGCTCTATTTTTAATTATTTGATGCACAGAGGACCTGTTTGCTGATTAAAAGGGCACTGCCTTTAAAAGGACTCCATCAATATGGAGTCTAGTCTTGTTTTTAATGAAGGATTGTAAAAGCAGTAACTCATACCTCTAAGCTCCCTGCACCAATTTTTATAGTCTTATGAGCATGTGGCTGTTTTTCTTCATACGCTTCTCTCACCTTGGGAAACTGTCCACATACGGGAAAAGTGAAACTAACTATACTCAAGCTATCGTAAATACTGTGAATAAATCCATATATATGTTCCTTTAACATCCTTTTGTTTGTATCTTTATATAACAAGAAGGGGTATCAATTTTCAGATAAAAGCATTATTTTTTTGACAATTTTCCATTCAGTAAAAATCCAAAGTTTTTTAAGAAAACATCACCCTCAAAATTATCCACCAAAATACTTATTAAATTGCCATGGTGGTTTGTTATTTTGGTTTGGTGTTTTTTTTTTTTTTTTTTTTTTTTTTTTTTTTTGGTTGGTTTGTTTGTTGTTTGGTGTGGTTTTTTTTCAATCTACTATAACCACGTTATCATTCCAATAGTCAGTTCTTGGCAAAAACACAGTGATAACACACACACACAAAAAAAAACCCAACCAAACACCCCCACATTTTTTCCACTTCACACCTTCTGTGAACTTCACTCATTCAGTGGGTACTTCATTCCTGTACTTCTCCGTAGCAGTCCAGGAATTTTTCCCTTGCTGAAGAGCCTCACTCAAAACACATACCATGTTCAATTCCTTTTCTTTTTCTGAATTAAGTGCTTTTCAAACATTCTTTCTTCTGTTTCTCTTGAAAGTTTTGCAACCTGTTGTTATAGAACTCTGCCGCTGGAGCCAAGTCAAGGTGTGGGAACAACTGGAAGTCCAAGGAAACTGCCCAAGCTGTTACTTAAGTCCCACAGGTATGGCATATGAAAACTGCATTATATTTTTAAAACTTACTAACATTAACAGTCTGAAGTGCTGCTATTAACACAGTAAAAGAATCCTTTGATTAGCAGATCACATGATATGATAATAAAGTAACAGTGACCCCGTTATCTTATGAAGAAATTAACCAAAGTGGGTGGCTCCCAGCTCGTGCTCAGGTACACAGGAAACAACTGAATGACTTCTATTTTAATTTTTTTTTTTTTTCCCACAATGCTAGCACGTAACATTATGCAAGCAAACATATGCAACTGATTTGTTCGAGACGAGCTGACAGGCCTGAAAAGCAAGATGCCTGCTGAAGAGACACTGCAGCTGGAAGCCAGGGACAAAAAAATCCAATGTTCCGGCAGGGAAATGGGCACCCACAGTGAAGCTTCAGAGCAGAAATAAAGGGGATTTTCCCATGGGGAGAGGGAGAATGCTATATGGAGTGAAAGGCTTGTCCAGGCAGACCATCAGGGCTGCAAAGCTCAGAATCCAGCTATGACTAACAAGGAAGGAAGGGAGGTAGATGAAACAACATTCAAATTGGCAGTCCTGCAGAAAATTACTGAGGTATTGAAACCTTCTGAGCAGAAATAGATTTTAGACACATAGAAACACACACAAAAAAATCAAGCTGAAGAAAGGGCCAACACACCTTCAAAGTATTGTGCAGGTAACAAACATGGCGAGGGAGCCGTACAAGTAGGTCAGATACGCAGCACCAAGAACTGCTGAGCAAGGGAGAATCTTGGTAGAGAAGGGGGTGAGAAGAAAAATTAATTGGCCAGCAATAAAAGAATAAAGTCTGGCAAAGTTTAAAATGTGACAGAAGGATGAAAGGGCAAAGCACTGCTTGGGCTATATAAAGAAAGGTCATTCTAATTCACCAATACATCCACCTGAAGCATGAGAAGGAAAGAAGACAGATGACACATGACCATGGAACAGTTTTCATTCCCTCTTCACTTGAAGGAGAAGCCAGGCAAATCCTCAACTGCTGTACCTACCAAACTCAACTTCAAACCACCAGTGTCTGAGCACCATGTGTTACACCACATTTACACACACAGCTCCATCTAAACCATCCAAGTAAGTAAGGGAGGTGGGAACCTGACCCCTTATTCCATTGTAGCCTTTGGCCGAGTGCCTCAGTGCGACACAGGACATGCACAGCTCACACTCAACAAAATAAGGAGCATAAAACCCCTGGTTGCTGCAGCACAAGCTGCGCAGCACTACTGTTTTCACAGAGGCAGTCTGGCTGAGCTATAAGAACAGCACCAAACACTGCAGCCAGCCAGCTGACAGCTCAGATGAACGCGCTTCATAGCAGAGCTGCACACGTAGCAGAAGTGTGTCTTAGTTTGCATTTCTTCCATTCCATACAGCCAACGTGACATTCAACAAGTTCTACTCCTTAGGCAACAGAGGCGTACTTGACTGCTGCTGTTTTATGTATTTCATCTGCTTACTATAAACCTTCTACCTACCTCAATTTTCCTTAGGGCCTTCTCTGGCTGTACTCTAGCAGATAACAACATCTGGATAGTAGTGTCATGTAACAAATGTCCTGCTTCCACTCAGGAATTACTTTAATTTACTCTGTCACTACACACTGTATACCCTCTGAATCTGCTGCTGAGCTGCAACCAAAATAAACTGGTGATGACCACCAAACAGTAGGATGCATGCATGCTGGCTTGTATAATTCTCATAGTTGAAAAACAAGCAGCAGGCCCTAGTTCTTCTGTCACCTTGTGCAAATATGGAACAAAATGCAGACTTTTACTTCTTCTTTGGTCCTTCCAATATTGTAGTAACACATGCATTTTAAAGCCACAATATAACATACTTAGTACGCTATCCAAACAAACACACAATCCAATTTTAAACTACGTATCGGTTCATAAAGTCACAGAATCACAGAATGGTTTGCGTTGGAAAGGACCTTAAGATTGTCCAGTTCCAACCTCCCTGCTATGGACAGGGAAATCTTCCACTAGACCAGGTTGCTCAAGGCCCCATCCAACCTGGCTCTGAACACTTCCAGGGATGAAGCATTCACAGCTTCCTTAGGATTGTGAGGCACTGGAGCAGGTAGCCCAACAGTAAAGAATTTCTTCCTTATATCTAATCTAAATCTCTCCTGTTTAAGTTTGAGCCCATTACACCTTGTCCTGTCATTACAGTTCATGATCCACCATCATCCCCTTTCCCCATAAAAGAGAACAAAGGCATGTTACAGAGATGGCACTGCTGCGTCGCTTATCTCCTACCATTTACTTAATTGTCAAGTTCACAAAGGAAATCACAAGTGATCTCCAAGACTGTCATTAACAGCAAAAATGTCAGGCCAAATCACAGCAGATATCCAAGAAATTTTAGCAAGACTACTAAGTAGGAAACCTGAAACTCATCCCTGATTCAAAGAGGAGACAGACAAGACCTAAGCAAAGAGATGAGGCAGCTTCTCAGTTCTGCAAACGAGGAGATGCAAAGGCAATGCATTTGCCCATATCCCCCAGTTCATATTTTGCTATCCCATCAGCAAGTGTTGGTTGCAGAGGAGTCAGCAAATGTGGTCCAGGGTAGCTGGTGGGAAAAAGGAAAGGGAATTCAGAGGAAAGAAACCATAAAATATAGGATTTATTAGTTCTCTCATTTATAATAAAGTAGGCAGGAAGGTACCATTTCATTTGAATGTGAGGGAGACACAGCAGTTGTCAACAGAGAAACCTCCACCATGTGCTAATGAGTTGGGCTCTGTTTGCTTGTTTTAAATCACACGCTCAAATCTTAAGACACTACTATGTAATTAAAATCTCATGTTAACTGAAAGAGCATGTTCATGATAGTCATACGGTAGTGTTTTACTTTCATGGATACTGACAGAAATACCAGTATCAGTGTGTCTGGGGCCAAACGTTTTACTCAGTCGCTCTATCTTAATGACAAGCAACCACTGCCTTTCCTTGCTGAGGCAAGAAAATACCCTGGGCCAGATCTGGAGTCCTCAGGCACATCTCTTCTGAAATAATGGGCAGTGCTGCTGAGCAGACTCAGTCTCCAGTGAGATGCTGGTAAGCCTGAAGAGGAAGGTGAAAGAAGGGTGGAAAATACACACTTGGACAGACCACCTCTGAGCAGGTGGCTGAAGATCAGTCCAAATCACTGTCTAGTAACTTTGGCTACCTCTGTAAAATAAATATGACACCATGGCTTGGGATGCAGATCCACAACAGCTATAATGATTTGTAGAAGGATCTTTCAAGGGTCAACTCCTGGATGTGTAAATGGACCTTTCAGATCACAGGTGGGGCACTCTGCTCACCATCACATTTCTTTTCAGATTCTTACGAAGGATTTCTGCTTTCAGCAATGCCTGCACAGCATTACCCAAGATACTGTGACTTGTTAAAAAATTAAATGGGATAAAAAATAAATAAAAAAAAAAAGAAGAAAAAATATTCAATGACCTTCTGCTGGGTTTTAATTGCTTATTTTATTATACTCCCTACTTACTGCATTTTATAAAATGCAAGATTTTATCTGGTTTACCTTACGTTGTCACTTTTAAAACATGACAAATTCTATAATAAAAAAAAGGCAAAATGGAAATTAATTTTGTATTAAAAAATACATAAAAAGAAAATCACACAAGCTACAGCAAACATACAGGCAGGCAGAAAGTAACTGCATTCCTATTTGAATTCTATACTTCAAGCCACCTTTGATCAACTTGATTAATATTCTTTTCAAGAGATTTTATAGCTGGTGTACTTCATGAACACAATTAAGGTAGATTAATCTGTTCTGAATTCTATGCTTCATAAAATTACTGTTTCTCTGATTAATTTTACAAAAAACACATGTCACGATGTACAAATACATTTTTCTTATTGATAAAACAAGCCTGTGGCACAGCTTCCAGTACTGGCCAAGAGATATCATTGTGAATATCTAATAAATCAGAAAGCTTGATGATGCAATGTCATATGAGCTAATACACAAAGTACTACACTACTTCTTCAAGAAAAATAGCCCAATTCTCAGCTTATAACACCAGTTCAGCTAAAATCTAATTCTTCAGGTATCAGCATCTGAGGGATAATGCCACCAGCTAGTCAAAGTGACTGCAGCTGATCCACAAACCCTCCTGTACTGAAGTTAGTAATAAAATTTTAATCAAATTCAACAGCCTGGTTTCACACGGTTGAATTTCAGAGGCACTGGGCCTGAAGAGGATCCATCTGACTCCTGGCCCGCAAAGGAGGCTCACTTTGACCTTACCAGGACTGCCATGAGAAGGCTGATGTCACTTCACCCGATAAATCCCCTTGCCTGCCACTGTAGCTAAGCACTGCTGAACTCAGGTACCCTCTAGCAACACTGCGATGTTGTAATTAGCAATGAGACTGGAAATGCATTCCCCAGCCAGAAACAACGGTTGCTGTGGCCACTAGAGTGAAACAATGAGAAAAGGGATTGGGAAGAATAAAAAAGACAGGTAATAGTAGAGAAAACACTGTGATAATTTATCTCTCATTAAATGACAAAGTGAGAGTAATGAAGTATCTCTCATTAAGACAACACAACCATCACCAGTATCAGCTGAACCGTCAAACAGATATTAAAAGAAACTGTGGGTTTTTAAAGAATAAAATTTCTTTTTAATTGATTATTTCAGTGGAGAGGAGAATGATATAAAGAATGTATCTCTGACACAAGCTTCTGCTTCTAAGTGTCTTAATTATGTTAGATTTTGTTTTGGGGTTGCTCTTTTTTTTGTTTTTTTTTTTATAAATTATATATTTACTATCCTTTCTCTAGTGCAACAGTAACCTAAACTCCTTTTTTATTTTTTGGCTAATGCTGCACATCACTCACATTCAGCTTACCGTTGACTGTGAACTGTTAACACGTCTTAGCGTGGTTTCAATGTTCCTATGGCAAGGCTAAACAGCATTTAGAAAACAATGATATCCCCAGGCCCGCACTGTAGTTTCAGAAGCACAGATTAAGCACGGTATTCTGCTCAACAAGCTCATCACTGTTAAGTAACTCATCAGAAAATAAAGAGGGAATTATCAAATGGGAATTGCCAAGTAATTAGTTCACTGAAGCAGATGACATACAACTGTTTAAGGGAGGGGCTTCTCCTGTAGTCATATGTCAGAGTAGAGCCTACTAATCTGTAAATAAAAATGCATATGATTAGTGCTATGGGTTTTTAACCACTAGTGGTACATGGAGAATAAACTTACAACCTCTTCCAGAGCAATAATCTACTAGGATTTTTTTTTCTCTTGCATACAAGTTAATTTTCAAACATTCTGGATCTACTTGCTGTCAGCCTATTTGGGGAAAGCTATGAATACAGGACAGTACCAGCGAGGGCATGTGTTCAGGGGCTACGAAAGAGAAGAAATGTATTCACTATTATATTAATTTGAAAAATCACTCTCTACTCAGCTAGTACACATAGCATTGAAAAGGAACTGCACCAGTGAGAAAATACTCATGAGAACAAAATCTCAGAGCATAGTAAAGGAGGATTAAGCCCTCCATTAAAGCCTGACTTTCCATTAAAACTTGACTTTCCATTAAAGCCTGACTTTCTTCCAAGTAGAAATGTTTCATTTACAAAACTACAGGGGCCTTCACAAGTGGGTACCTGACAAACAAAAATGTGCCAACAGTCACAACCACACTGCAATACAAGTGAGAAACATTTCAGCATTTGTACTGTTTAAAGAGCAAAGAGTAACTCAATAAATCCTTCAGACAGGTTTACAGCTAGTGCCAAAATGGGTTGATCACTGCTAAGCAACTGATCATAAACTAAAGAATTAATTATCAAACTTACCAAAGGATAGTTTGCCTCCACCACAGTATCTCACTGCCAAAACCCCCTCAGCCACACATTCAAATTCAAACACTGTCACTGGATCTAACTTTCACCCGAAAGCACACCCCTAGTACCAAGGCATGGCAAAACCCAGCAGCATAGCCTGCCCACCACACTCAGCCAAAGAAGAGGGGTAGGAGGAAGGCACACACAGATGCTGGCTTATACACAATTGCACATCACATTTAGTCATCTCAGCCCTTTCAGCCCTCAGCACATAGAAATGATCCATCCCTCTAATACTTTCACTAACATCCGAATGCCCACACTTCAAAGTAATGCTAACAAGCTGCAGCATGTGGGATAACAAGTCTCTTATTCTGTCTGCAGATACACATTTTTGAAATAGGAGTTGGAAGGTGAATCAAACCTCAAGTCATGGCTTATATCACATTATGAATGTGAGTCTTGTGTTTTTAAGTAGAGAGATCACTACACTCAACTCCATTTACACTTTAGAAGGCGTTAGAAAGTTAGAAAAGTTTCAATCAGTCAAACATCAGACCTTCACTATCTGATGAGGGAACAGAGAAAAATGTGAAAGGCCACAGCCAAGGTGATGAGGCAGGGCTGAGGGGACCTCAACACCTCCATTCTAAGGCGTCAGTCTGCATTCATAGTGCTTCATTTAATTTACCTTTGAGTTACACACAAAACAATTTAAAAAAAATATTATTTCTGATTACTATCCAGTTATACCTTGCTCACATCTCCATTCCACTTGCGCTCTTAACACACTAAGTTTCTCCATCACCCACCTTCTTTTAGTCCTACAGCCATTGTAGGCTTCATAAACAGTACAAGAGGGAGGAAATAAAACCAGCTATGATACACTGGACATAAAGACACTGATACGGCTATCAAAGTCACCACTGGACACACTAATATAGAGACAGACTGGCTCTTCTTATGTTCACTACAAAGTATTTTAAAAGGGCAGATTGTTGTCCATTTACAGAGAGCAGGTCCCAGCAGTCTGCATGTGACAGAAATTGTGTCTTATGTACAATATAGGCCACATTAGGTAGTGTACAGACATATGGAAAATTCAGGAAAAAAAAAATCTCACAAATGGGCTGTGGTTGTAAATTCAATCTGATGCTATAATATGACTAACAGATATCAAGTGACTTGACAGTGGAAAAGACTGGAAAGAACTTTCTAGTTGTTAAAATGTTCAATGTATCAGGCAAAATCCTCCCCACGTAACCAGTTATAAGTAAGCATTGAGCTGCTTGCCTACATGGAAGAAGGCCGCGCATGCTCTGAACAAATAACAATAACTCTTGTTTTGTAGAGAACACCAAAAAAATAATTCAAATCATGATTAAAAAAGTGTATCTCCATTTATTTTTATTTTTACTATACCTTGTGTCCTTATTCAGGTACGATGTTTTAGCAGGCTTTGGAAGAACACTGCTTGAATTGAAGTTACGGTAAGCACACCTGGAGCTCACACACACAATGGTATTACTCCCTGAAGCCAGGCGATTCCTCATGTGAATAAAGCCATGAATGCACATGCAGCCCCATCAGGCTTTAAATAAAGTTTCTGAGATCTCATTTTGGATACGTTCAAGCATGGCCCCTGTTTAGTCCCTCTGACAAAGTCTGTGCTAATAACCCAGGTGTGCCTAAAACAGAGGGGGGGATACTGCCACCTTCACCCCAAAACAAATGCAAAAGCCAGAAACACAATGGGTCTTATCATGCAATGCTCTATCATGAGCTGTGAAACCTATCTGTGGCTGCTCCCTGCACGGCAACGGGTCATGTTTCTTTCACGTGTTACTACTGTGATCTCTCTGCCTATTGCATCCAGTGACAGAGACAACATTTGCAAGCAGGCAGTCTCTACCCAGTAACTTTTCTTTCACTTATTTAGCTATATAGTGGGCCTGATTTTTATTGGTCCGTAGGGAAAATGAGAACTAGCTAATGAGGCCACGTAAGTACCCCAAACACAGTGACTAAAATGTCCAATAACAAGAAAAGAAGCCAGAACAAATCTGATGTAAGGCCCACAGACACAAGACTACAGCTCAAGCTGTACCAGTACAAAAAAAAAAAGCAGCATAGTACTATATTCCTGTCATGCCTCTGCACCGTACTTAACTAGGTTATATTTTTTTCATCTGGAATGTTTGCTTAATATCTAATATACTATCTCTCATGAAATCGCAGGAAATACCAAATGCTAAAATATTCTAGGTGACTTTGCAATACATTGTGGCTAACACAATCTGATTATTCATAGGATTTGAACAACACATTCTAAACAATTACCACTTCTAATTAAGAAATATAAGCCTTTCCTGGAGTAATCACTTCTGCAAATAAATACAATTTCATACTACCCAAGCTAATTCTGGGGAAAAAAAAAAAAAAAAAAGAAATGTCTTGTGGAAACGATGTCCTAACAAAAAGCTTGCTTCTACTCCATCTCCCAAGTCAATAGCTGCTACCAAGTCAGCTTTCTTCCCCAACAGAAGGACAAAATGTGTCAGCACATGGGCTTTTTGTCTGGCTTTTCACTCTCAAAAAATTCTTATCACTCCAAAGAGATACAGTGGTTACTATCCACCCCCATCATTCAAGCTCATTTGTAAACCGTAACAGGCATGTCTTTGCATGCAACTACTTGCTTAGACAACTTCCCTTTAAAGCACAGCACCCTTCCCTACAGCCATGATAAAATGTAAATTATGTGCTGCATACTTTTCTATGCTATGCTGTATATATTAAAAAGTTATTCTGCAATGGAGGCTTTCTGATCAGCCCCTCATAAATAGAATACTATACTAATTAGGTTCTCTGGATTTAAATAGAAAAAAAAGGCTTTTGATTTTCTGCAAGTAACCACTACATTTCATTTTCTTTTCTTTAAAAGACACAGGCAATTTTCTTACAATCCCTTATCTTTTTTTTTTTTTTTTTAAGCACTAGCAGTATTGCCAATCCCAAGCACACAAAAATCACACAACAGGTCCAAAAAAACCAGGCTGGCTTAATGACAATCAGATTAAAGAAATAAAATAAAAATTTATGTTCTTTTTATTGGCAGCATGATCATTGAGCCTTGAGACTTGGTTTTTTCAAGGTATTCTCCACAACCATATGGGAAGGAGAGGAGAGGGAAAGCAGACTGATATATGTGCATTATTACATCCTGTCTGGCTACAGCATTTTGGAGTGGGGGTAGGGGGGGGAAATCAGAAGAATCTAAAACATTCCGCAAACCAGAGTAAAAGCGTAAAAGACACTCAGGCATGTCAGCAGTGATTAGTTATCCTGGGAACAGGACAAAGTTTAGTGGTCAGGGGGACGTGGGACACTGAAAAGTCAAGCAGGCTGCAAGCAACAAGAACCATTGAAAATGTTTGTAAGAGTATAGGAAGGATTTATACAATTTTACAAGTGGCATTTTACAACAAAAGCAAAGCCTGTAAACTTTTCCATTCATACTACCATATTTTAGTAACTGAGGTGAGCATAAAACCACTCATCTGGAACCCACTGTCCTGTAAGTCACCAAACTGAATCACCAGAGCTAATGGAATTTTTCTGATGAGCGTTTCTCAAGGACCTCTACTGCCAGGCAAGGGAAATACAAATATATCACGAGTTGGTAATCATGCAGGCACAGGTAAGGTGTCCACACTGATGAAAGCCCAGAGAAACAGTGTACACTTGATAGAGAAAATAAAAAGCATTATATTCTCACCTTATTGGCAGTGCATATCTGTATGATGAAGATAAAAATGAAGGTGATCTCTGTCCTACAGCAGTCTAGAATAAATTCACAGCTTGTATTGCTTGCCCATGTGGCTTGGTCTGCAATGTGACTGTTGATTCAGGAGTTGAGGAGATGGGAACCAAAACAAAAAGAAACAAAAACCACAGTTAAGAGTCAAACAACTTATAAGACATCCCAATGAAGACTGAGACTGCTTTTATTATTACTCCAGTACAAATAAACTATACATTTAATCCTTCAGGGCACATACAGTAAAGAGCAGAGCTCATTTATTCAAACTGAGTGCTCTGTTCCTAAATGTGATCATAATGAGGTGAAGAATCATAAGCGAGTTGAGATGACTGTCTTCACTGCCAACAGAACACATTTTATTCGAGGAGGAGCATCATCCAGGGAACATACTACTGCAACTACTACTATTAGGTGAAAAATAATCAGCTTGGGGAATATAACATTACCTTGTGCACATGCAGATGGCATGCTAAGGGTCGATGCATATTACTGCAAATTCCCAAATAATACAAACAAAACTCTACCAACGTGAGTATTTTCTATTTCTGTACTTATGCTCAGTAAAACTATGAAGAGCCAGCACTGAATTTCTCCTGACATCATATATTAAACAAAATACATTTTGGTTTTTCACTTGGAATCTCACCAAATATTTTTATCACTCTTGGGGCAATAAAAGGATTTAGTGGGACTATTTCCCCTTATTTTGGTCATTTCTGTTTATGAACATACTTACTCTTTCCTATTTATGGAAGGATTTACACACATACTTAACTCAAGATAGGTTCTTTAATCAATCCTCATTCAGCATACCCCCCACTGGGACATACACTAAAGTAACTGCAGACTGGGACCAAAGCAGATTTGGATGTGTTGAACAACCACCTCAGACTACAGCTTTGAGATGAAAAACAAAAAAGAAACCTATCAAGCATTACATTCTCAACACATGCACCGAGACCAGAAAGGAATCACAGTCATAGATCTGTTTTTTGTCTTTTTTGCAAAAGTCAGGAGTTTCCAAAGTTTCTGATATTTTAAAACATTAGTCATGCATCAGCCCAACCAAACCCAAGTAAAAATCTTCAATTTCTTTATATAAAGAAGGTAGACCACTGAAAGAGTCTGCAAAATACAGTGCCTTTGCACAAATACCTATGTATTTATTCAGTTATTGCACTTAAGAGTCTTACACAAAAGTAAAATGAAAGGATGAGGTCAGAATTTTCAGTATGCACACCTCAGGCTACTGAAGTGACTAGAACATAGCGCATCATTTCTTTGCAATGAAATATTTACCTGCGCAAAGCCTGCCATACTTCTGTTTCCCATGTCAATTATACCTTTATTTGTTAAAGTAGAGTTGGCTACAGCAATCTCGGAAGAGACCTACAACTGTTATTTGCACCCTGTGAATTGTACACACTGTACCTGGTCGGTCCTCCACAGCAGCCCCATCATTCACAGCCTGCACGCTTAGCTAAGGCTGTCACAGAGCCCAAATTCTCTCAAGCGGCATCAGCGTGAGCTGCCTCACACGCTGGAGTAGGTTTGCAGCCAGCCAGTGCTTCAGACCAGCTATGCAATTCTGACACACGTTTCCTTTTCAGCTTGCCTTACTTCTTTATTGCATTTCCCCTTCAATTAGCACACCACAACAAAAGCAGCACACTGTATGAGCAATGACAATGATAATCCTGACTGCCATCTACTAAGATGCACTGCTAAACTTCAGCAAGGGGAAAATTAGGCCTTGGTTTTGTTTTACTACCTATGTTAGTAAAATGATTCCTTTTAAATTCTAATGTTAAAACCCTTAGCTGCTTTTCAGATGGCTGCATTTAACTGCCTATTTTCTTAATTAACAGGAAACTAGGCCACTGGATCTATTACATAAAAATTTTTGTTAAGTGAAATTCCAGGTCTCTTTTAAAACAAGACTAGTTTTTTCTCAACCTAAGTAAATTCAATCAGGCCAGAAGGGGAAAGGAGAAAAGTTGCACTGTTTACTTCCAAAAAGTCTTTTAACTCTGTATACATAGCCTTTTTGAAAATAATTACTTTCTAATGCTCTTAGTCACACAGGTAATTTGTCTCACAATAAAATATGTATAAGCAGCATGCAGCACACAAAGGCTCACTCTAGAAGAGTCGTCCTGCGTGCGATTATTCCACTCTCTCCAGCCAGTCCTCCTAACAGGCTCTTCTATTTCAAGATACGTCTTCGGTACAGAGGCACAAACTGGAGGTGGCCACACGGAGCAGAGGATATTCTCTCCTAACCAGAAGGGCGAGTCTGCCGAGGCACTGAAAAGCTGCACTTTGGGTGTAGGAAACTGCTCATGAACTCACTCTCTGCCCCCTTGCCCCAGTGCGAGGAGAAACTCCCCTGCTCAGCAGGCAGGCTAAGACCTGCAAACTCATCACACTGACCCCAAGACTGCCAGCTGCCAGGCCCTGCAAAAGCTGAACCACCAACAGGCATTTCTCATTGCCTCCTTCAGCTCCAATGCTTTACCATCAGTGCAATTAAAATATCTATGTTACTGAGATATTTCTGGCTTGCATTATGTTCCAGCCTGGTACTACAAATGCTCAGGAGCTGTGGGTGCTGATGATTTCTCATCATTGAGACATGAAATCCTCCAGGCCAAGTTCAATATTAGCGTAAGTGCACAGAAGATTAGTGACTGGAATAGGGGTGTTAACCACTTCTGCAGACACTTAATGTGACTCTTTAATCAGGCAAAAATCCTATTTAAGCCCACAGTGCTTTTTCCCGTAAAAAGATATAGAGAAAATAATAGTGATACGCAGCAGATCACCTTCTGAGCTCCATAGCTCTACTACATGCCTGGATTAAGTCCAATAAATGGAGTTATTCTAGATATACACCCATGTAAGTGGCTCACAGTCCCTTCCCCTGGAGTTGCTCCAGATTTATGACACTAGAGCAGATTGCCAAATTTCGTGCCTTTAAAAATTTTTACCTACGTTTGTGGAAAAGCAGCTTTAAAGAGTGATGTCCAAACACCGAGAATGAGGACAAATATACACTGCTCGGTTAAATACGTTTTTAAGACCAATATGCAGTTCTAAGCTAATTAGATTGCATATTCTTTCAAGGTACTATGAACTCTGGCAGAAAGCCTCCTGCTTTTATGGATATATTTTGATGAGCACAAATGAAAAAATAAAAAAGATGGCAAAAGAAATAGTAACATTGGAAACAAAGCATTTCTGAGGAGAACATTTGTTTCAATACTGTATATACTTAATGAGAAACTGAAGTCAGCTTTCACCTAAAACACAGAAGGGCCCAGGCCTTGCCAAGAACTACGAAGAGGCTTAACAAACCTAAGTGACAATAGTGATATCAGGCATTACCGACTTTCATTTTACTGGCCAGGAGGTAGAAAGTGCAGTATGCGAGCTCAGAATAAGAAGCCTGAAGCCTAAAATGTGAAAGGCAACTGCCACAATCTCACAAACAGCCACCAGACAGTTAAACCAGATAGGAAAAGAAAAATAAAAGAAAAAGGAAAACTGAAGAAACTTTTATGCAAGCTTTTATAAGCCAAAAGCATTTTTACAAAGTACCACACCTTTCTTAACTTGCTGATAATAAACTCAAATGGAACTGACAATTTGGCTATAACCTGCAAAGTGTGCCACGCACCATCCCATCTGCCTGACACTATAGCAGGCAAAGAATACCCTTTCCGAGAAGTTCAGCCATTCCACAACCACTACTGGCATCCTTCAATTTTCGGCAAGCCCGAGGTGCTGGCTGTGCTGGCTGCATACCACTGACACGGCTCTACAGGGCACACGCAGGACTAGAGGTAGCCTGGTAGGTAACCTGCCAGCCATACACGCACCTGACTGGACGGTGAATACGGTGAATACCGTCTGTTACCATGGCAGCCTGATCTAATTACATGACTGATCAGGGCTGGAGTAAGCGCGCTGAAAGCCTACACTGCTGACATGTCACTACATGATGAGAGAGACAGACAGGCAAGCACGGAGGAAAATCTATCGACCTCTGCCTTATGTAAAAAGTGAGGAGAGCACAGCCACCCCTTTAAAAAAACAAATCAACCTGCTGCCCGTAAAATACCATGCTGGTTTTATGACAAATTAGGTGCAATAACGTGCAATTACAACTTACTACTATCTCACAGCATCGCAAAAATAACCACAGCGTAATATTTCCCCCGGCCATTCTCAATCTTCCTCTCCCTCATTCATAACCCTTGCTCCATATCATAAAACTGAACTGTCTCCATCACCCAAACAGAAATAGATTAACACGAAGCTGGGATTTTCCTTTAGGGGAAGGCTTCATTCGAAACTGAAATTAAAAGTCCTTGACTTCTCGGTGTCTAAGCAGAGTAACTCACTACGCCTGACCACAGCTGACACGTAAAGTAACCACTGCTGTGTAAAATACATAACCGTGAGCATTAAAGGTTAAAGTGTAACCTGCCTTACAAAAATATTAATTTCTCTACCATATGAAAGGCAAAAGGTCCCCAACAAAGGTCATTTACCCGCACCCTTGCTGATCCATACACAGAAAGCATTTGTAAAGAGGAAGATTTTACGAACCCGGATTTCTTTGCCTTGGCACAACAGGAATGCTTAGAATTCTTCCCCCAATTCTCCCTGGAGTTTGGGCTCACCGGGAGGAGATGCTGTTCGGAGGAGTCCCTATTACACAGCATACGGTAAACAAAATAAAAATAGCCCGTCGCTCTCGTTGTCTACACAGTGCATTATATAACGGGCTTCCGACTTGTTTTCTTTTCTATTATTACTCTTCAGTAATTCCTCCTCTTCAATAACATGTAAATCGCTCCCAATTCTGTCATTTTATTAACACCGCTATTACTATTACAGTAGGAGCTAGCGTTTTCCAGCATGCTTTAATAGAGACTTTAATGTTCTCAGCATTGGCAGTAACGGATTTGGCACCCACAAACGTACGAAGGGTCATTTATTTGTTTTCTGCCGGTAAATTACGATGCCTTAGGTAAGAAAAAAACCCAAACACAACACCTCCAAGCCCCCACACCCCAGCCACCCAGCCCGGCCCAAGCCAACGTCTGGGCAGCGGGGGAAGGCAGTAGGTGAGCGGCAGGAGGGCAGCGGTGGCCGCCAGAGCCGAGCAGAGCCCCGGGGCGGCGGCAGCGGGGTGAGTCCCGGCCCCGCTCCTCGAGGCCGCCTCAGGCCGTCGCCGGTAGGACCCCCAGCGCCCCACCACCCCCCCGCGTCCCTCCCTCCCACTCGCCCCGTCCCTCCAGCCCCGCTCCCCCGGCCGCCAGTACCGGGTGGCGTCTGCAGCCGGCCTGGGCCCTGAGTGAAGCGGAGCGGGGCCGCTGCCGGGCACATCCCAGCCCCAGCGCCGCCTCCTCCTCCGCCGCCTCCTCCTCGCTTCATTCACCCTCCAGCAGCCGCCCAGC